>LBNU01002027.1:91151-130282 GCA_014162995.1 Artemisia annua | reverse complement strand
ACAATGATGGCAACTGTTCACTCCATTTTCAGCATCGTATTATGTTTTTTTTTTTTTTTTTTTTTTTTTTTTTTTTTTTTTTTACGGCGTTTTATTAAAACAAACTACGCAAGGATGCTACAGGAGCTTTATTGGATTTTGTAACCAATTTATCCAACTAAAATTTTGTTTTACATCTAGAGTTACACCAATTATATGATAATGAAACTAGCTCATCATAAAAAACCTCATTTCTTGCATTACTCGACCCGAAAATCATATAACTCCGTACATGTCTTTGACTTTCTCGAGGATCCACTTGATCCTGCTCATTTGATTTCTTGAAAAGTCTCGTCTAAATATCTAAGAGATAATTTGAGCTAAGCTTTGTTAGTTGGATCAGAGAGATGATAGGTAAATTAGCGCATTGTCGACCCTTGATGAACCTTTGTCCTTCAACTTCTAGTTTGTATACATACACGCTAGCTCCGCATCAGCTAACGAATATATCTTCAAGTTGTCTTTGACGGTTATCAATATTTTATACTCATTCCGTCCTAAATTATAAGTCTATTTTTCTATTTTTGGTTGTCCCAAAACCACTTGCCCATGATCTTAATTCAACCAATCAAAAAACACTTTAGTTGAGAGAGAATATATTTAATTGATGAATAGATTATTTAGTGAGAATTTATTAAACTTTGTGCAAATAAAAAATGTACTTATACTTTGAGACGAAAGGAGTAAACAATATGCCTATACAAGTACTCTCGTGCTATTTCATAATGGGTTATATAAACCATGTTCGTACAATGACTGAATGCATTTTTGGACACCTATGCAACTTCACCATCGCAACGATAGTGACTATGCAAGGTGTTGATCGTATTGTTGAATAACAACTTGGTAGGACCAAAAGTCGCGTTGATTGGAAATTTATGTTGGTCGTATATACCGCTTGAATTTTATTGTCAATGGCTTCATCACTTCAATAACGTGAATTGCGGGAAGTATCACAGTAAACATCGACTACGACACTTTTGAAAAATGTTGACAAAAATGTTCAATAACGTGAATTTTATTTCTAACAACAATTACAGTACCATAATTTTCATTATTTAGTGCTTTTAGAGGACCGATGTATTGGTTTTCAACACAGTTAATCATCAATTTCGCGAAAGTATTCACGAAAATAGCTGTTATTTATCTTTACACTTATAATAACTTATTAGAACTCAAATGACATGTGACTAAGTGACTTCATATTAGCCATAGAAATGTATAATAACAACTTATTATTGCGGGAGGTATCACAGTTAATCATCGATAAGAAAATGCAACTTTCAATAGTACGTCTTTCATATTAACCATAGAGATGTATAATAACAACTTATTAGAACTCAAATGACATGTGACTTCATATTATTAGTGTTTATTAATCATCTAACAACTGCATTATGAAGATTATTCGATATGTCCACCGCTTTAATTAAATAATGAATTTAGGATCATCTTGATAATCGTCCAATAAACTATTTATCATATCCTTTTTTTTATTAAGACTACCGACAATCTCATGGTGTTTAAAAAAAATCGATCATGCAAGTGTTTTAGGTGACATATAAACCCACGAGTCCACGACCAAGTGAATTCCGCGTATCATGAGTACCATTAGGCTACAAACTCTTTATTTGAAGTTTTTGTTTTACCCAGTTAGGTCTAAAGAATATTTTTTAGAGATATTATATGCATATTCTTCAAATTGATTGATACACTATATTTTAAAGTGTTACATTTTAATTTAAAGTGCTTTGACACTCTAAAATAAAGTGTATCAATCAATTAAGAGAGTGTGCAAATCACTTCATACTTTTTATGCTTCGATAGTCAATTCCCTTGTATCACCTTCTGCAAGAATAATCAAGGATTATTAAGCGTGTGTTTACATTTGGATCGAAACGTTTCGCTAGGTATAAAAGACCGGAAAGAAGGCATGAAAATTGTACACACTTAAATCATGAATTACGAGTATTAAATAGTTAAATATCTGGAAAGAATAATACAAAAGTAATACGGAGTAATTAAAACAAGCAACGCATCTACCGAACAATTTGTCTGACGAAACGTGATCTAAAAATCTGTACACAATTCACAGAGATCGAGTTAATTTGCATTTACTACATTCGGAGTGCATTTTTTTTTAGAGCTGGCAAATCGTGTCTTAACAGGTCTTAACAGGTTCGGAGCGCGCGAATAACATAAGTTTCAAACATGAAAACGACTCGTTTAACACTTGGTTTTGGTGGTTTGAGTATGACAGTTATGCGTTTTATGTATCAAAAAAGTTAAATATTGAACCCTAGAATACTAAAAACAATTATTTTAAAAAATAAAAAAATTGCATAGTACATTTTTTCCCTTAACAGGTCTTAACAGGTCCTAACATGTACCCAATTTGCCAGCTCTAATTTTTTTGGTATTTCAAAATTAAATATCGTTACAAGATGTTAAAAGAAACCTTTTTGTACCGGAGCTGCGGAGCATAATAAACGAGTTTACTTGAATGAAGTATTGATACATGTCTAGTTTATAATACTTCGTTAAGTACCCTAAAATAATTGCCAATTGGTATGTTTTTGGACATCTTTTATATAATAAAAGAATTACATTATTTCAGAGTTTTTTTGCAAATCCCTTCTCAATGTAAAAAAAAATTGGACCAATAGAAGAGCTCGATTTTGCCACGTAAGCAAAATCGAGCGACGTGATTGGTCAATAGAAAGTCAAAATTGAATCTAATTTGGTCAAAATTAAAAAATTTGATGGATAAATTTGGTTAAGAAAAAAAATGCATAAAAATATAGGTGTCAAATTTATGAAAACAAAAACTTAAAAAAAGAGGAAGTAATTAATAAAACTTTGGTGGTTGAATTTTAAATAAAATATATGGAGCTAAGTGTAAAATTATAAGTTTTCATGTTTTTTAATAACTTTAGAAAAAACACAAATAACCCCTTACACTTTATACCGCTTATATTTTATAATATGAACTTTGTTTAAAATTATATGAGTATTAGTATTAGTTTCAGACTTTCATATATTTAAATTACAAAATTTTTTAAATATGCGAATTAGTTTTAATATTATTAATTGTAGACTTTCATCCGTTAGAATATTTTTTAAATAACGACTCATGTTATTCTATTTAAAAGGTTAATTTATGCGTACACGGGTTTGAATATTAAATACGGCTAAATTATTAGTAACGAAAATATAAATATTCAAGTTTCCTATCCCTGTTGCCAACGCCATGAAACCAGTAGCGAATTGTTATGTATTTTTGCTTACATAATAGTTTTTAAGATTTAACTCAAGTACTATTTTGTAATCAAGAGTATATGGTAGGGACTTGTTTTGCAATTATTTCGGGAGACTATATTTGTCATCGTAAGTAAGCCACATTTTGCATTCTGATGGTTGATTTTGACATTTGATGAGCTAGTTACTTGACAAATGTTTATTATTTAATATAATTTTTAAATCAAATTAATATATTAAAACTAAAATTAAAATTAAATACTCCTTCTGTCATTTTATAAGTCCATTTTATCATTTTGGGTTGTCCCAAATAATTTATGTCCACTTTTTAATTTCAACAACGAGAATGCTTGTAGTTAGCGTGAGAATGAATTTTATTTGGTGTAGTATTGAAGGGCCCCACTTTTCTAAACTTTGTGAATATGAAAGTGGACCTTATAATTTGGACGGATGGAGCAACAATATGGCAGTATAAGATTCTTGCAACAAGCTGTGATGGCAAATAAAACCCCCATTACTCGTTTCAATTTATTACATTACTCTAAGGGTAAAGATCGGTGAGGAAGAAAACTTAAAAATGAGAAGAATGAGGAAATAATTATACACATATTTGGGAGGATTGCATAGACTTGAATCTATATGCTATCTCTATTCATTTAGCATGCATCACAATTAGTATCGAAACGTAGATTTTGAATAAGAAACGATGCAAAAGTAGTGCTCGCAACAAATTTGACCCGCAGAAGGACGAAAAATAACAATACATATGATTAGTCTTAATTTGATGAAATGATACTGGCATATATGCTTAGCATTCTAACTTTTAGCTAGAAAGTAATATTTAATGTTGCATCTAAAAGATTTAGAGATGCTCTAATTCAAATCGCGATTGTATCCGTCCTAATTGTGATAAGTTTATATTTCCTTCTTCTTTTTAAGATTTCTTCTATCATTGCAATCCTTAGTACTGTAGAAACTACATTAAAAGAAGTAACTATTTTAAAACTTTTAAAGAAGGGTAAACTTATATATATTTAAGTTCTTCCCCCTAAATGAAACGTAACATTTTCAAAAAATCGTAACTTATTAACACCAAATACTTTTTATAGATTCCATTTTTAGTTTTTTATCAACATGATATCTTTCATTGCCGCATCTCTAATTTTCTAATACTTTAAATGAAAAGAGTGTAAATTCATATACGTCGCTTATTAGTATTTTGGCCATACAAAATGAAACGTTCACAATTTTTGAAAAATTGCAGGCACACTTCTTTGTAACAAAACTCTTAAGTAATCGCATTATAAATTTTTCTCACCAAATGCATTACTTCATGTATATTTCACTTTCGAAGTTTGTTAAATACTACATTTGCCAGTTTATCAAAACCGCAGAGCATCATACTTTTTGTCATTTTTTTCACGACGTGTTTGCGCGCAAAAAAGTTTACCGTTTAGGAGTATTGATAAGCGGTAACCGTACGTTGATGGTTATATTTTTAATGCTTGTTGACAGAAACTTAAGTAGCTTATCACTTATTTATTTTTTTCAGAATGTTCTTTATCCACACTCTAGTAAGTGCATTTATGCCACATTGAACATTTAAATTAAAAAGGTTTTTACGACATCATAATTACAATTAATCATTGCCAATACTTATATATAAAAGATACGCTAGGCGCTCACAGCTACCGGATTTAAACCGAATTGGGCGGTGGTGTTAAAGACCCCTAAAAATCATGCGACTTGAACATTAAATAATTACATTCAATACCAAAGTCCACACCAATAGGCATTTGACAAATTAAGGAGTCTTGATTAGATCCACAAGACTTCATGCTGATGAACCATTCTTTCTTCACCTTCCCACCAAATACATAAATATACACTAAACAACATATCCGCTTATATATTTCACATCCAATCTCATGAAAGTTTCTAAAATGGCTCCAAACTTAACTCAAGCAACACCATCCCTCCTCACCTTGCGAAATCACGCGATTCGATATCCCAACCCGAATCATTCATGCCTCTCCAACAAGACGCCGACTCGACTGGTATCGATCGTAACGCATATTCTTTTAGTAGAGAACGTAACGAAATCATCAAACCTAACTCCAACCCAATAACCTTAATCCAACAAACATACACTAGTACCTTTCAATAACATCTAAAACTACAACAATCAACAAAAAAGGATACACACGTTTTTTCCTGTATTAATTAGCTTTTATAACTTTTTTTTTTATTATTAACTGAACAGCCCCCCCACCACCCCCCCCCCCCCCCCCCTTACCCCCCCCCCCCCCCCCCCCCCCCCAACCGAATGGAGGTTGAGTTAGATGTTATTGATTTACTATTACACTCATTGACTTTAATTTATGTCAACTGTGCCAGTTATTCACCATAATAACGTAATGAAGTTTAAATATTGTTCCGTAATAAAATGTATCTTAGCAATACAAGATCGCATATAACAACTTATGCATGTAAGTGTAAACAAATAAAAAATATCACAATTTTTTCTTATTCTTATTTAATTACAAACTTAAAATAACAATAAGTAGTCTTCATTCATCAGCTAACTCACGCTCCATGAAATCATTGTAAAGGAATTAAAGTATGTACATGAGAATTATTAAGCAAGAATATATGGTTTTTAATCAGGTTATTACGTTACTATACTGCGATAATGTTATTGAGTTGGTACTCACGGATGTGAGATACAACCATTCTTCTATAATTATGATTTATGTGTTAACGTCTTTGTGATTCATTTCTTAATCGATAATAATACATAATCAAAACGAAATTTTAAAACCCTGTGCGTGCACAGGTATTATAACTAGTCAGTTAAGATGAATAAACTTGAGTTTGTTAAACTACAATTTACACATAGTTATTGATAATTTATAACTTTCATTAATCGGTAGTAAACACATTATTTTGATAAATGTAAATATATCACAACTACTCTCTTAGCGTAATTTATCAAAATATGCCGTAAATAATAAGAAACACTCGCTATCTAAACATAAGTTTTGTTAATGTGCGCTTGATCACCGCATGATATGAAACTTTTGAAATCATATCCAAAACTTTATGACCAAACTGGTAGAATTTATGTTCATTAAATTCAAAGTAATAGTTGAATAAACAAAATTTGAACAGGATTTGTATTTTGTTTTGTTGGACGTTGGCCAACCAAAACATTCTTCAGTGGTCCAAACTTTATTTTTCTTCATTAGTTATTTGACTTAATTCACATACTGGTTTCTTAACCTACTGTATAAGAACATAAAATTAAATTGTAAATTAATAAAACAGCTATTATGTATGTTCATTGCTGAAAAAAACTAAACTATGATAAAAATATACGTATAATGTTATGGATCCTGCAAAGTTGCAATAACTATTATATGCTTAAATTACAATTTGGTTAAATAAAAAGACGTTATATAAGGAGTTTGGGGCACCCATCACTACTAAAAGAAAAAAAACCATAAAACCCTATTGAAAATGGTTATAAATTCCGGTTTTACATACTAGTTGTAAGGGAAGCTGCCTTTATTCAAAAAACATATAGAACCCAGTTTTAAAAACGGGATCTATTCAAGTTTGATTTAAGGTATTGAAAAATTTTAAATAATCCCATAGAGCGCGGTTGTTAATTAAGGAACATTACCTTATTAAAGGTCTACGATAAACATGGGTTATTTAATAACCATGCTTTATTAGTGATGAAAAATCTGAAAACGCTTATCAGCGCTCTATTTAGGGGGCTCTATTCCAATTTTTGTAGTAGTGCATGTTTCAGAGCAAACCACACGCGGGGAGTGAAGTAACGTTAACTTTGAGCACGTGTTAAAAAATGAGACATTGCCGAAGAGTACTTGTCCTTGCGTAGTTGATTGAGAGCTAATACGTTACAAGATCAAAGGGTGTTACGTTTGGCAAATACAACCCTAGCATAAGTTCATAAGACTAGGCATGTGAAACATTTTATCACTAATTTCTTCTCACGTAATTAACGCTTGAGTTTGAAGAAGGTTGATCCCCTCAAGAGCACCCGCTATGTTGATATAGCATTGACATAACAATAATGGTCGCAACGACTAATATGAATGTTGTAATTAAATACACTGAAAAAACCTGAAGTTATTACCAAGCACATGATTATCTACTTATTGTTTTTTCCGTTATAACACATAGTAGACAACATTATTAATCATAAACGCTTCGCAATGGGGCGCGGGTTTTACTTAAATTATTTTTTGCTACACAAACACTCTCTAAATTTAACTCAGGGATTGTTTCTGAAATCGGTAGGTAACTACATGGACTATTTTATGTAATTTTTTGTCACACAAACAGTCGCTAGATTTATGTGAAGTATTGTGTCTGTAATCGTAAGTGTTCGGTACACAAACAGTCTTTAGATTTAACCTAGAAACTGTTTTTGTTATCACAAGTAGGGGTGTCAAAATAGCCGACCAACCAGAACCCTACCCGGACCCTAAACCCGAATAAGCATATTCGGGTCGGGTTACTCGGGTCAAAATTTTATTCTGGTCAGCCCGAGTAACCCAAATACTAAATAGGGTCGGGTATCAACTACGATGGCTAACTTGGGTTCGAGTCGACCCAATTGAGCCGAATAAGAGTTTTTTATTTAAATTTTAACAAATTATTTGTTTAAACTAGTACAAATAGGTAATTTTGTTACCATTTTACTCATATTCGGGTTGACCTGAATCTGGATAGACTCGAACCGACTAACCCAAATTCAAATAGAGTTCTGTTTTTAGCCTTCACCTGACTTTGACCGACCCAAACTGACCCCAACTCGACTTGCTTAACACCCCTATTCACAAGTTACGGGAGACATTTTTTAAAACAAATTTAGGGACCTTTTTTGCAACCATGGACGGAACTTAGAAGGGACCGAGGGGGGCTGGCCTCCCTAAAAATTTTGACCATATGTACATTTTATAGTCTTTTATATATGGTTTTAGTCATTTTTAATACAAAAATTTCAGGATAGTATATATCGGCTCCCTTAAAATAAATATTTTTCATGTTGGCCCCCTCACCAATATCGTTCAAGTTCCGTCCCTGTTTGCAACGCATGTAAACCGGAGGAATGTTTATGTATTTTTGTTACATAATAGTTTTTAGATTTAACTCAAGTACTATTTTGTAATCAAGAGTATATGGTAGGGACTTGTTTTGCAATTATTTCGGAGACTATATTTGTCATCGTAAGTAAGCCACATTTTGCTATTCTTGTTTGATTTTGACATTTGATGAGTAGTTAACATTTGACAAATGTTTATATTTAATTTAATTTTTAAATCAAAATTAATATATTAAAACTAAAATTAAAATAATACTCCTTCTGTCCCATTTTATAAGTCCATTTTATCAATTTGGGTTGTCCCAAATTATATGTCCACTTTTAATTTCAACCAACGAGAATGCTTGTAAGTAGGTGAGAATGAATTTTTATTGGTTAGTATTGTAAGGGCCCCACTTTTCTTAAACTTTGTGAAATATGAAAGTGGACTTATAATTTGAGACGGATGGAGCAACATATAGGCATATAAGATTCTTGCAACAAGCTTATGGCAAATAAAACCCCCATTACTCGTTCCAAATTTATTACATTACTACTAAGGGTAAAGATCCGGTGAGAAGAAAACTTAAAATGAGAAGAATGAGAAATAATTATAACCACATATTTGAGATGCATAGACTTGAATTATATGTATCTCTATTCATTTAGATGCATCACAATTAGTTTCGAAAGTGATTTTGAAATAAGAACGATGCAAAGTAGTGCTCGCAACAAATTTGACCCGCAAAGGACGAAAAATACATATGATTAGTCTAATTTGATGAAATGCATCTGATATATGCTTATGCATCTAACTTTTAGCTAGAAAGTATATTATGATGCATCTAAAAGATTAGAGATGCATCTAATTCAAATCGATGTATCTCTAATGTGTAGTTATAGTTATTTCTCATCCTTCTTATTTTAAGAATTCTTCTCATTTGATCCTTAGTCTTACTACTAAAACTATTTAAAGAAGGGTAACTATAAAACTATTTAAAGAAGGGTAACTATATTTAAAGTTCTTCCCCCTAAATGAAACGTAAACATTTCAAAAATCGTAACTTTTACACCATTTTATAGATTCCATTTTTAGTTTTTCAAATGATATCTTTGCGCATCTCTAATTTTCTATACTTTAAATAGAAAAGAGTTGTAATTTCCATATACGTCCTTATGTTTTGGCCAAATCATAAATGAAACGTTCACAATTTTGAAATTGCAGGCACACTTTTGTACAAAACTTTAGTAACGCATATAAATTTTTTTCACATATACTATGTATTTACTTTCGAAGTTGTAAAATACTACATTTGCAGTTTATCAAAACCGCAAGCATATACTTTTTGTCATTTTTTTCACGACGTGTTTGGCGCAAAACGTTTACCGTTTAGGAGTATTTATAAGCGGTAACGTACGTTGATGGTTATAATTTTTAATGCTTGTTTGACAAGCAACTAGTAGCTTAATCACTTATTTATTTTTTTCAGAATGTTCTTTATCCAACACTCTAGTAAGTAGCATTTATGCACATTGAACATTTAAATTAAAAGGTTTTTACACATTATAATTACAATTACATTTACATTGCCAAATACTTTTATATAAAAGATACAGCTAGCGCTCACAGCTACCGTTTACCGTTGGATGTGTTTAAAGACACCCTAAAAAATCATGGCAGACTTGACATTAAATAATTACATTCAATACAAAGTCCACACAATAGCATTTGACAAATTAAGGAGTCTTGAATTGATCCACAAGACTCATGCATGAACCATTCTTTCTTCACCTCCCACCAATACATAAATTACACTAAACAAATATCTTATATATTTCACATCCATCTCATGAAAGTTTCTAAAAATGGCTCCACTTAACTCAGCAACACCAATCCCTCCAATCACTTGCGAATCACGCGACTTCGATATCCCACCCGAATCATTCTGGCTCTCAAAAGACGCCGAACTCGACTGGTTCGATCGTAACGCTTTCTTAGAACGTAACGAATCCATCAAACCTAACTCCAACCCAATAACCTTAATCCAAAACAAAAACAACACTAGTACTTCAGTGCATGTTTCGGCTTTTTTGAAGTCCAAACCAGTAGATACAAAAACAAAAACCAGAAACTGTAAAATAGCGAATATTTTGTTGTTTCCGAAAAGATCGGATTCGATTGGAAATGAACCCGAAAAGGTTTTGAATGAGCCGTGGTCTCCGAAGGTCTCGTGTTTAGGTAAAGTTAGATCAAAACGGTGTCGTAGAAAGGTGACTAGACCCGGAGGAAGTGAGAGAACCGGTCGAACCGGGTTTATGTGGAGGATGACTTCGTTTTTTCGATGTGGTTGTTATGGTGGGAGAAAAACTCATGGATCGCCGGAGAGTTGACTTTACAGAGGGTCAACGGAAAGGTTATCTGATACTTGTATGGCACGGTAAAAAAGAGAACTGTAAAAGTGTTAAGCCACTGGTTTTTTGCGGTATTTTTTTATATTTTTTTTACCGTGGTTTGATACTTTGTTCTATTGTTTTTTGTTGTATATAAAAATAAAAATAAAAAAATCTCATTTTATTTTATATATACCTTTTGTTAGCGTTGGTTAAAGGATTTGCTTACTGCTTAGAGGTGTTTCTTTTATATAATTTTACGTTGATCGGATTAAAATTCTCTCAAGTTGATATGAATATGACCGGTAGTGTTTTTCACATACAGAACAGACTGAACAGTGTGGCCTACTAAGGGACTTACTTTTCCTTTTGATCGTAAGGAACATTATTAGTCATGTTAATATCAACTTGAGATAATCCTAATCTTTTTTGATATAGTTCTAGTCATGGGTGAATCATTTTCTCTAAGTGGATCAGCGGATGTATATTGAAACATGAAAGAAAAGTGATCTATTCACCAGGTTCTCGAGTGGTTTATCCCATAACAAAGAGAAGGTAAATGTATGTAAGAGTTGACAAGAAACATGTGATCTAGATATGAACTTCTGACTTGCGCTTCAGAGCTGCAGCCTGCAGCATGTCTTCGACCACTAAATTGCCAATGGCGATGGCTCAAAAATGAGGTTTTTCTTAGTTCCATTATAAGCTATCCAGTGTGTAATAGTATGTGTTACACACGTTTTTACTAAAATTTGGAAAAAGTTTCATCATATGAGTGTGTGCGGTATATATCATTTGTAGTACTATGCACACTATTACATGTGCCGCATATTTTTCTTAACGTGCAAAGTTGCAAACTTTCATAATTTAAACCAAAGATGCTTTCACGGTCTCACGGATGCCAATTCCTACATGTGGATTTCAAAGTTCAAACCAATGTTAATATTTAGTATTCCTTAATAATAAAAGAAAATGAGTTTAAACAATCTTTGATTAATTAAGTTATTGATGATCACGCCATCTGCCATCACCAGACAACATCGAGACACAAGATTATTGGAGTAAGTGGTTGAACACGAGGCCCATTATATTTAGTAGTTAAAACATAAAGGTCATTAGGTAAAACTAAGATTTTAAAATCTAGCTTCTTACTAACTCTTTTGATTGACTATGTCATCATATATTAGATAACAATCACATCAATTCATAAAAATCAGTTTGTTAGGAGGAGGCTTTATGTACTGATGTATACGGTACTTTGACTTGGACACAGTCCGTTTAAGTTGAAGATGCTAACTTAATACGAGCCAATCAGCCAAATATGTCTATAACAATACATATTATGCATTTATGATGGTCGCGACACGATCACACGGGTGATGATGTTGCCTCTTCTTCCCTAGTTTGGATATATTAGATTTGATCTCATTATACCCTTATGCTCGTAGCACACTTTATGGTGCTTGTTAGGTCGATCTGTGTCGAAAAATCTTGTTTCTATCAACTATTGTTAAAAGAGCGATTACAAAATTCGTTTCTTTGTTTTTTGCCCCCCACAAAATCCAAACGCCTGGGTAATAAATATTTTGCACAAAACGTACGTAGCATTAGCATTTAGTGCTTAGATGCATAAATAGCTTCTAATCTATTGTGGGGCATAAATACTTGTTAAAAAACAAAGTTTGGTGTCCCCTTGAGGGACAAAAGTACCAATAATATTGCCGGCAATAATTTATATATCCCTGCTTTGGATCTGACTATGTTTACAGATATGAATTTACATACGTCTTCGATTAAAGTTTAACTATTTTTACATGATAGTGATATTTCAACATAAGGATACGAACAAGCTAGGGTTATGCCGTGGACCGTGGTACATTGGTCATAAATGTGTGCTAACCTTGTTACTAGGAAATTGTACATGCTATTTGGCCAACCCTATGGCTAGAGGGACATTATTCTTGATCATAACATAAGCTAAATAATAAAAAGAAAAAAAAGCTAAATATTGCCTTGTTCCTCTTGAAGAACAAAATAACACATAGATGTCTAAATTGCTTTATTATCGCAACATTTTGGGGCATGGGAATGCCTCTCCCATTATAACGTGGAGGTGAGTCTGGCTCTGGAACACAACTCCCGGATCCTCTTTCTCGATTTTCTTCCTCCCTGGTTGGTGATTATTTCCCGAGTGAGCGGGCTCTACTTTTGTGTGTGTATGTTAATAATGAAAAAGAGCAAACAAGATAGGAGAATAACAGATGACCAAATTTTTGTTATATTTCCACGGATCCATTTCACCCCAAATAACCTAAATTAGGTTCATCAAAATGAATCATTGGCATTAGAGTAATATTGAGATTTTAGCTTGCTAAAATCATCCTCTAACTCCTCTTAGAAAACGTATGTCTCTTTCTGCAGTATTTAGAAAAACCAAAGTCTCGTTTCGTACACCCTAAGGCAAATAGTATATATTTCTTTTTGTGCAAAAACATATCTATTGATATTAGTTTCTTTATGAAAGATTCTAATTATTTCTGAAAAGATACTACTATAAGTTAAGACACATAC
The DNA here is from genome assembly GCA_014162995.1 of Artemisia annua. Classification (NCBI taxonomy): domain Eukaryota; kingdom Viridiplantae; phylum Streptophyta; class Magnoliopsida; order Asterales; family Asteraceae; genus Artemisia; species Artemisia annua. The sequence goes on along the minus strand of LBNU01002027.1, from coordinate 116,907 downwards.
AAATAACTGTAGAGTGTATACTAACTCGGATCAGGGTTGGGCCATAGGCTTTAAACTTCAGCCCATTACCGTATGTGCTTAATTAGACCATAACAATGTGAAACAGGTTGCTCCGTAGCAATCTATGTCATGTTACTCGGTGGATTTCCTGATGTCTTTGTGGTTATGTACTTATATGGTTCAGAGTTCAAATACACATTTGGGTTGATCAGGAAATGGTAAGAAACGATCACGAAAATACTTTAGTTATGATGTTTATATGTGAGTCAAAGATTCACCCTCCTCATATAACATGAAAANCCCAAATATATAGTTTTGAGGTGCATATTATTAAAACTAAACAATGCTTGTAAGAGAGTTAGGTACGGTGACAACCTAATAACTATTACTGGGTTGACACCTTAGCACACACCAAACAACACCGCTATAATTAAAACACGATCTCTAATTATACTGTAAATGTATAGATAAAATGAATCTCATAAAACACCACAAAAAATGACAACTAAATCAAGAAAAAAAAAAAAAAAAAAAAAAAAAAAAAAAAAAAAAAAAAAAAAAAAAAAAAAAAAAAAAAAAAAACCAACAATGCCTGGTAATGGGTTGGTGAAAGGATGCACGGGGAGGGAATGCGTGCACCTCGGTGTAAAATGGCGGCACCATTAGAGAAAAAAGCCCTATGTCATGTTGTTCAATACACCGTGTGCTCTAACAAATAATAGTTTTGGACAATTTACATTTAAAAAATAAATAAAATAAAATACAATACTTTTGACATAAGTTTAGAGTAAGATTAAAAATGACATAGATAAACAATCTTTTAGGCTGCCCAAAGTGGGCTGGAAAAAATCGGTTGAGCGAGATACACAATCGATATGAACATCGGTTGCCTCCATTGTGAGGCTTGGTTCGAATATCGGTTGCCGGACAAAAAATGTGTCTATCGGTTGTGTTTTCAACCGACTTTGAAACAACAAAAATCTTCATTTGTTTCTCTTTATTCCACCATAATTAATCTTATATAATTCTGTCTCTTTTCCCATAGCTTAGCTGAAGCAGCTATACCAAAAGCAATATGTTTGAGCTGAGTTTTTTCAGGTTTTGGAGATGGGTTTTCTTCTAAGGTGGTGTTTGGTAATGAGTTATGTGATGTGAGAATGAAATCTTGATCACAAGAAGTGGTAGCGTTTGGGGTTGTGTTAGCTTTAAAGTGTATATTAAAGAAGTAGCACATACAAATGAAATTTAAGTTTTAATTTTGTATCGTTTTTATTTTATGTTTATGTAACGTTTACGTTTTTATTAATGAAATTTAAGTTTATGTTAAAAATGTTTTTTTTTAAAAAATAAAAAATAAAAAAATGGGTCACCACTGTGGCACTTGGGTGAATATGGGTTGCTGGAGAGAGAAAGCTAACGTGACAGCAGGAAAAATGATGCAATATGGATCGCCACTGTGCCCAGCCTTAGTTAATAGCAAGTTAGATAACTGTTGGATCTATTTTGCTAATTAGAATGATAAAAATTCAAAATTGCTAATTAGAATGATAAAAATTCAAAATGGGCCAAAAAGCCAGTCAACCAGTCATTCCCCCCCCCAAGGTACATTTAATCGTCTCCATCGGGGTCATTCTCAATCTCAACTGTACCGTCATCGTTACGGTTAGTAACTGTACTGTTATTATTATTATTATTATTTGAATATTAATATACCTATGCTAGATTAAATTGTTAAATATAAGCCTAAGTATTATTATGGTGGTGGTGGTAGTGGGTTTGGCTGGGGTTTTGTTGTGACCACCTAACTTATTGCACCCTCATTTCAATACCCCCAAATGGTCATGTTTTGGGTTTTGTAAAAAATAAATAAATAAATAAATTAAATTAAATTTTATCATGTTATTTAGATATAAATACTTTAGGCCCCATTATTTTTATTCGCAACTTCTAACATTATCTTTCCTGATATTTGCCCAACTCAAACAAAATATTTTGTCATTTCTCAGTTTCCAAATGGACTCCGCAGAATTTTTCTTCACAGACTCAGAAGAAGAAAGAAGAAATTAATCATATGAACTTGGCATTTATTAGAAGTGCGGCGAAGTTAATTAAGAATATTAATAAAAAAAAGACGAAAAGGTGAAAGTTCGCGAAGTACAACAAGCGTCATAACTCCATATTGTTATGGTGCTCATGATCGTTTAATTGCCACTTATTTTGATAAGCATCCAATGTACGACGCATATACATTTCGGAAGACATTCCGAATGCGCCGAGAGCTATTCACAAGCATAGTTGAAGATGTAACTAGTCATTATAAATTCTTTCGTAATAATAATGATGGTACCGAAACAGAAGGCGTTTCGGCATTGATGAAGTGCACTTCCGCAATTCGTCAATTGCCATATGGCACCGAGCCTAACGCCCTTGATGAATTTTTGCAAATGGGTGCTGATGTGTTTCGAAAGCTTTAAATTTATTAGACTAATTTTACCGATTCCTTATTACTCAAAACACACGGGTAAAAGTATAACCCTCGTTTATAGTAAAGAGTTTTGGTAAGACCAGGTCGTTCCACAGGGACTGAGGTTTGCTCTTATGTATCAATTAACTAATCAAGATGATTTAGAAAACTTATGCAAATGTTTTTGAAATTCAAATATGAGACAGATATGATTACTTAGTTCTTATAACTTAGTGATGGCATATGATAATGATCTCAATGGCTTAAGTATGTTTACCAAATGAGTAGTTGTTTTCGTCAAAATAACGTTTCATCAGTTAATAGTTGTGATTCAAGACTTATGTCTGCTAGTCCTTAAATGAGTGGTTAACAAGTATAAGTACTAGTCACAATATTTCAAACTCTATTGTTTATTTCAATACAAAAGCGATTTCTCCTTCAACTAATCAACATACATAGACATATTTTGAAAACTATAAAATACTAGTCGAATCTTTCGACCCTTTCCAATTAGTACTTATAATCAAAGAGATAAACAACGGTGATAAGTTTAGAACACAGCAAGGTCGTAACATAAACAGGAAATCAACAAGAGATCATGACCATAACCAAACACTTTATTATATTAACATATACAAGCAACCATAAGGAGTTTAGCCTAACATGGCTTTAATAATCATGCTTACAGTGGTAATATCGTACAAAATGATCAACATACTTTCTGAAATAATGTAATGAAGAAGCTACCATCACTAGCGATCACCACAATTAATATCGAGACAGTATTACAACGCTTTTAGAACTTTGACTTTATTTTTATCACCCCAATGATTGGAACACGAGATGGATTATTATCAGAGCTTTGTTGGTTGTTGGGAGGAGTGTTGGTATGAAAATGAGGCGAAACGAGGCTCTATTTATAGGCAGAGGTTGACTGGCCAGACACTGAAATATGCCGCAATTGAGGAAAAGACCGGCGTGCTTCACACTGAATGTCGGCGATCTAGGAGATAAAAAACGGCGACCTTCAGTAGATTTCTTGGAGCCAAAAGGTAATTAATAGGGCTGAAGGTCGGCGTGCTTGAGATATAAGATCGGCGCACTTCTCTTGTTTTCACTTAGATTGTGTAGGATTATATTCGCCCCCGTAACCGGCGCACTTGAGACTAAAGCTCGGTGCTATTTTCTCTAGGAACGGGCTTTATCATAGNTTTATAGGCAGAGGTTGACTGGCCAGACACTGAAATATGCCGCAATTGAGGAAAAGACCGGCGTGCTTCACACTGAATGTCGGCGATCTAGGAGATAAAAAACGGCGACCTTCAGTAGATTTCTTGGAGCCAAAAGGTAATTAATAGGGCTGAAGGTCGGCGTGCTTGAGATATAAGATCGGCGCACTTCTCTTGTTTTCACTTAGATTGTGTAGGATTATATTCGCCCCCGTAACCGGCGCACTTGAGACTAAAGCTCGGTGCTATTTTCTCTAGGAACGGGCTTTATCATAGGATTATCTTGGATTTGTACATTTTGCCTTGGTTCTTGAAGATCTTTGTGTAGAGGACCTGAAATGTATTTTCAAACAATTAAGTATCGAAAGTCCTTATAAATCATATATATACTAAAAATTAACGCTATATAAAATATGCATAATTCGAGCGTCATCAAATCCCTCCACACTTATCTATTGCTTGCCCTCAAGCAATGTAAGCGACAAAATAGATTAAAGAATTTTTTAAAGATAGATTTTTGAAGGAAGTTTATTTGTTTGAGACAAAGATATTTTATATATGGCATCAATACATACTAGATCACCTCACATAAGATTTATTTAAATTCACACAATTTCGCTCAATAGGGTGATTATATGGGAACACTCAATTTGCACAGACATAAATCACGAAAACTACCATAGGCTTGTACAAGATACGTAAACATAACCGTTGCGGCGTGAGCACCAGACAAATATATCAAAAGAAGGCAAAATAAGGCTTATTTTGTTTCGTGGATAAGGTTAACTTGGGTGTTTGTGTTTGAGAGATATAACAGCCATATTGATTCACTAAACCATACTATCGCTAGCCAACATCACNATGGGAACACTCAATTTGCACAGACATAAATCACGAAAACTACCATAGGCTTGTACAAGATACGTAAACATAACCGTTGCGGCGTGAGCACCAGACAAATATATCAAAAGAAGGCAAAATAAGGCTTATTTTGTTTCGTGGATAAGGTTAACTTGGGTGTTTGTGTTTGAGAGATATAACAGCCATATTGATTCACTAAACCATACTATCGCTAGCCAACATCACTTTTCACTTTTTTTTTTACTAGGCATATATTTTTCTTGCCTTTATTCATCATATTTTCTTTTTATACTACTAGCGGCTAGCAAATAGAAGGATAATGGCAAAAATGCTTCGATATATTTTATTCATTTCCGGTTGATTTTTGGTGTATAAGGATAATTTGGGATAAGGGATGATTTTGGTGGATATTTTTCTTTTCTTCATCTATATTCGTCTATAAATTAACCTCACTGCGATTTAGTAAACGATATACATGCACAAGTTCTAGAGTTAAAATGAATTACCGGCACACTCATATATCATGAAACAGGAAGTGCAAAAATGCTATACACTTCATATAAATGCTAAGAATATTCTCACAATTTAGTGGGGGGTTTTGCATGTGCTAGATATGTATTGATATGCCATGCATTTTTTTTATCAAATTTCTAATAATTTTTTTTAAATTTATAGAGCAAGCAATAATATGGAATACGCTCGTCTTATCCTATTTGTTGTCTCTCCACACTTAAGTTGAGCATTGTCCCCAATGTGAAATACTGAAAATAATAAAAATAGGATAATCGAGAAAAGAAGATCGAAAGTTCCCGGGGCTATCGATGGAAGTTGAGATAATAGACTTGTCAGCATCCATATATTCTCATAAAACCTGCAAAAAAATAAACAAACACACAAAAATATTTTTGAATTTTTTTTTACTATAAGGTGAAAATGCCTCCACACTTAAAATAAAAAAAATGTTTGAAAATCACGGGTTGCCTCCCGAGAAGCGCTTGTTTTTCAAGGAGTCTTAAGCTAGACTCACAAGGACGTATGATTTTAAGTTTTAGGGAAGAAGGGAGTGAGTTCTGCCCTTCGATCATTGTAACTTTATTCTTCATGATATAACTTAAGTCTGTGACCATTTACAATAAAAGTTTTATCATCTTTTTCCATATAATTCTACATATGCAGATGGGTATTTGTGTTTTACCATGTATGGTCCAAGCCAACGGGATTTTAATTTTGGTTGTTTGAATTTATATTTTGAGTGAAATAGTAGTACTTTGTCTCCTTTGTTGAATTCTTTACGGATTTTTAATTTTCGATCGTGCCAGATTTTGGTTCTTTCTTTGTATAGTATAGAATTTTCATAAGCATGTAAACGGAATTCGTCTAACTCATGTAATTGAAACATACGTTTTTCTCCAGCGGCTATCAAGTCGGTGTTACAATTTTTAAGTGCCGAATACGCACAATGTTCTATTTCTAGCGGTAAATGACAAGCTTTTCCATATATTAATTTATAAGGTGTTGTTCCAGTAGGTGTTTTGTATGCTGTGCGGAAAGCCCACAGAGCGTCATCCAATTTTTTAGACCAAATAATAGGATTGTCTTTTAAAGTTTTTTCAAGGATTCTTTTTAGGGCTCTGTTTGTGTTTTCCACTTGACCACTAGTTTGAGGGTGATATGAGGTAGAAAAAAGATGGTTAACACCATACTTTTTCATTGCTTTTTCCATCATATGATTACAAAAATGTGTTCCTCTGTCGCTGATTAAAGCTTTTGGGACTCCAAAGCGACAAAAGAGTTTCTTAAGGAATGTTATAACGACTCTAGCATCATTAGTTTGAACAGCTTGGGCTTCTGCCCATTTTGAGACATAATCAATAGCTACCAGTATGTATTCGAATTTATGGGATTTTGGGAAAGGACCCATGAAATCTATTCCCCATATGTCAAATATCTCACATACTTGTATATATTTTAAAGGCATTTCATCACGTTTTGATATATTTCCAATTTTTTGACATGCTTCACAAAGTTGTACTAGGGTTTGAGCTTTTTTGAATAATGTTGGCCAATAGAAACCAGATACTAGGACTTTTCTGGCCGTGATGGATGGTCCATAATGTCCTCCTGTTGGTCCATGATGACAAGCATCTAGAATTGATCGGGTTTCAGGTCCTGCCACACATCTTCTTATAATCCCATCAGGACATATCTTAAAAAGATGTGGCTCTTCCCAAAAGAAGTTTTTAAGATCGGAAAAGAATTTCTGTTATTGGTATGTCATATTTTTAGGTAGTATTTTTCCAACCAAATAATTTGCAAAATCAGCAAACCAAGGTTCTTTATCAGAATTTATTTTCATCAGAATTTCTTCTTGGAAATAATCATTTATTTCTAATTCTTCGTCATCACCATCTTGTTTCTCAATTCTAGATAGGTGATCTGCTGCAACATTATCAACACCTTTTTATCTTTTATCTCAATATCAAATTCTTGTAAGAGCAAAACCCATCGTATGAGACGAGGTTTGCCATCTAGTTTTTTAAACAGATATTTTAAGGCTGAGTGATCTGTGTAAACAGTGGTTTTGGATAGAACGAGATATGATCGGAATTTATCAAATGCAAATACAACAGCAATTAGTTCTTTTTCTGTTATTGTATAATTTTGTTGGGCTGCATTTAATGTTCTACTTGCGAAATAGATTGGATGAAAATGTTTTTCTTTTCTTTGGCCAAGTATGGCTCCAACAGCACTTTCACTTGCATTACACATCAGCTCGAATGGAAGATTCCAATCTGGACTTGCTATGATAGGTGTGCATGTAAGTTTTTCTTTTAATGTTTCAAACGCTTTTATGCATTCTTCATTGAATTCGAATGGGACATCTGTTTCAAGTAATTTTGTGAGAGGTTTAGTTATCTTGGAGAAATCTTTTATAAATCTTCGGTAAAAACCGGCATATCTAAGAAAACTTCTAATACCTTTGATATTAGTAGGAGGTGGTAATTTTGTTATTACTTTGATCTTTGCTTTGTCAACTTCTAATCCTGCTCCAGACACTTTATGTCCGAGAACAATTCCTTCTTTAACCATGAAGTGACATTTTCCCCAATTAAGGACTAAATTAGCTTCTTCACATCTTTTAAGCATTTTATTGAAGTTGACCAAACAACTTTTAAATTAATTTCCGAAGACAGAAAAATCGTCCATGAAAACTGAAATATTGCAATCATGCATCTTTGGAATGTAGCAGGTGCATTACATAAATCAAAAGGCATTGGTCTGTAAGCATATGTTCCAAAAGGACATGTAAATGTTGTTTTTTCTTGGTCGAAAGGATCAATAGGAATTTGAAAGTATCCAGAAAAACTGTGGAAAACTAGAAGGGGGGGGGGTTGAATAGTTTTACGTCTTTTTAATTTACAAAAACTTTGTTTATGAAAACACCAATCCGAAATTTATGTGATACCAAAAGACTTGCACAATTATAAACAATGATATCAACAAGTATATAATATGACAAGTAAGTAAGTAAGTAAGTAAGTAAAAAGATAGAGATGGAAGAATGGCACCGTGAGACAAAGGATTTATAGTGGTTCGACTACGAATCTCCTCTTCGTCCTACTCCACTCCCCGAGCACCTAACTCAGGAGTTTTCTTCACTATGTCAACAAGCTCCCTTATGGCGGAGAAAACCTTACACGACTTTTGCTTACACCAATTTACGACACTATGCTAAATGTCGGGTCCTAATCCTAGCTAGAACCAATCTCACAACACACCACAACTTATCACTACTTCACACCACTTCACTACTTCACTACTTAATCTTCTTCTCTACCCAACTTCTATTCACAACTAGCTCTCCTAGAACTACTTACTATAAACACAACACTACTTTACAAATGCTATACACAATATACACAACAAATATACAATACTTCTTAAACTTGAGGTTGAAGGAGTATTCTTCTCTTGCACTTTGGATGAGGATGGATGATGAGGGATTGAATCACTTGAAACAAGGATTAATAATCAAATGATCAAAGGGTTTTAGAAGATGTTTAGAGAGATTTAGATCTGAAAATTTTCGTGCAAGAGGTATGAAAAATACCAGGTTTAAGGTGGTATTTATAGGAGAAAATTTCTAAAAGATTCTGACAGAGGAGCGTGGCCGGCCCCTTTAATTCATGGACGGCCCCCTTAAAATTAAGGGGGCCGCCCCTTATAATTAAGGGGCCGCCCAGCTGTAACAGCCAGAAAATCTGTCTTTTAGTGGAGAAAGTTTATTTGGTGAAAAACTAACTGATTTTGGTTAAAAATTTGAATTCATATATTTAGTATGATTTAAAAATTTTCTTTTATTACCAAAAGTTTTTTTCAAAAATATATAATATGTTTATATTATTAAATAAACTTTATAATAATTAATTAAATACCCCTTTGATCATGAGATGTATTAAGCACTTGTTTATTCATACCTTAAGTGATTAAGTTGGATAAAATGATATAAACTAGCTTAATACTTGTTTACGTAGTAATCTTACGTTTAATGATTTTACATTTTGTGATCATCAAAACGTAGAGATATCAAAAAATATAAATAACGTTTTTATGCATTATTTATGTCAACAAAAACCATCGAGAAAACAAAAGTATTTGTTTCCTGCCAGTGTTTCCAACATTTGATCCATAAAGGGTAAGGGAAAATGATCTTTAGCTGTAGCCTAATTAAGTTTTCGGTAGTCAATACAAACTCTCCAGCCAGTGATTGTTCTAGTGGGAACTAACTCATCATTCTCATTTGTGACCACGGTGATACCACCTTTCTTTGGCACACAATGAATAGGGCTTACCCATGGGCTATCAGCTATGGGATAAATTATTCCAACATCGAGGAGTTTTATTATTTCCTTTTTTACTACTTCTTGCATATTAGGATTTAACCTTCTTTGTTTTTGAACAACTGGTTTCTTATCCTCCAACATTTGTATTTTGTGTTTGCAAAATGAAGGACAGATTCGAGGAATATCTGAAGTTTTCCAAGCAAAAGCTCTTTTATGATTTTTAAGAACTGTGAGCAAATCTGCTTTATTCTTCTCTGAAATTTCGGAAGATATTATAACTGGGAGTAAAGATGTTCCTTCTAGAAAAGCATACTCGAGATGTTTAGGAAGTGGTTTGAGTTCAAGATCAGTTGGTGGTTCTTCGAGAGAATTCTTTATTTTTTATTTGTTCGAAAATGATTTCTTCTTCATCATCGGTGTCAATTTCTTCGCTCATGGCAATAAATTCTTCTAACTCAGCATAGAGTTTTTCTTTGAGAATCGTTCCTTGAATAGAGTGAAGAATTTCTATTCCTTCGTTTAGCAGATTGTCAAAATCCTCTTCGAGAATTTTGTCAATGACGTCAATGCTAAAACATGTGTCATCATTAGAGTAGGAATGTTTCATGGCTGAATCGATTGAAAAAGATATTCTTTCTTCCCCAACTCCTAAATTTAGTTTTCTTTGTTTAACTTTTATTATTGCATCAGCCGTATGTAAGAATGGTCTTCTTAGAATTAGAGGAACTTTGCTGTCTTCCTCCATTTCTAAGATAACGAAGTCAACGAGAAATGTGAATTTGCCAACTTCGACTAGCATGTTTTCTGCTATACCAACCGGATATTGAAAAGAACGATCAACTAATCAAACACTCATTTTAGTAGGCTTAAGGGTTTCTAGAGAAAGTTTAGCATAAAGAGAATATGGCATAAAATTTATACTTGCGCCAAGATCGGCCAAGGCATTGCAAGAGAATGTTTTACCAAAATTACACGGAATTAGAAAACTTCCGGGATCTCCCAATTTTGGTGGAACTTTATTTTGGATTATTGCTGAAGATTCATTACTTAGAAAGGCTGCAGATATTTGTTCTAACTTGTTTTTGTTACTAACAAGTTCTTTAAGGAATTTACCATAATTCGGCATTCCGGCAATAACATCGATCAATGAAACATTGATACGAACAGCACGAATCATGTCTAGGAATTTCCCATATTGTGCTTCCATTTTCTCTTTTCTAAGACGTTGTGGGTATGGAATTTTCGGTTTGTATGGTCTTAGAACAAGTGTTTCGGGAATTTCTTTTGTTTTAGATTTTTTCTGAGGTGCTGGTTCATCTTCTTCCTCACTATCAAGTTCAACAGTAGGTTGTGTTTGACTAGGATTAGGAGGAGGTTCATATGAAGTACCATGTCTTGTTGTTATTGCATTCACATGCTCATGACGAGCTGGTGGTGGTCGATAAGGCTTAGAAGTACTACTTCTTGGGTTAGGTGTAGTGTTACTGGGAAGGGATCCTGGTGGTCTATTAGTTTGTTTTTCAACAAGTCTATCAAATTTTTCTTCTAGATTTTGGATAGAAGCTTGGTGGTTCCTTGTGGTGGATTCAAGTCTGTCTTTGAGATCATTGAAAGTGTTTCTAACAAATGTGTTTGTGGATTGTTGTGACTTAATGAATTTACTCAATTGTTTTTGAATATCGGGTTTTTCTTCAGAATATGATCGAGGTTGATCACGATTATAATCGGGTCTATTGTTAGAATGCCATTTATCACTATCTCTATTACGATAGTCATTGTAAAAACGAGATCGTCTGAATGTTTGCATGAATTTGGCTTCCTCTTCTCGAGACATAGGCGTGTCATCATCATTGCATTTTGCGGTTGAATGATTTCCACCATAATTGTTGCAAGATTCACGTTTCTATTTCATTTCTTTATACTGAGCATCCATTTTGATGGCCATGGCATCCACTCGAGCCATAATTTTGTCAGTGTCAGAAAGACTACTGCCTTCATCGGCGAAAGCAACAGTTTTGCCAAGAGCGGTTTTGGTTTTTAGCCTAATCATGTTTGAGTAAGACTTTGTCTTCGAGTAATTGGTAGGCTTGATTTGGTGTTTTGTACAGGAAAATTCCTCCTGCAGCAGCGTTTAAGGCTTCTTGAGTACTCTCGTCAAATCCATGGTAAAAGATTTTGATTATATTTCCTTTACTTAGACCGTGTCCATGACAATTCCTGAGCATTTCTTTCATTCATAACCATGCCTCGGTTAAAGTTTCTCTATCTTGTTGAGAGAAAAGCACGAATTTAACTGAGAAGTCGGTCGAATAAGGCTGGGGGAAAGAATCGACTTATAAAGGCGGTACGAAGTTCATTCCATGTTGCTATGGTTCCTTCGTCAAGTTCATCTAACCATGTTTTTGCTTCTCCGGTTAGGGATAATGGAAACATCATGAGCCGGACGGCTTCATTTTCAGTTTCTTCGTATCTGAACATTTCACAAATTCCAAGGAACTCATGAATGTGTGTGTGTGGATCAGTTTTTGTTCTACCATCAAATTGATTTCCTTTAACAAGGGTAAGATGGTTACCTTTGATGGCAAACTCATTAGCAGTGTTGGGTAAAGTTATTGCTGGGCCAGGAGTAGGAGCAACGGTTCGTTCATTGGCCCACATAGGTTCATTGTCAGTTTCGTCCATTGGATCGTGAACATGGATGAATTTGATAAAGAATCGATAAAGAGAAAGATCGTCAACAGATGGAACTATCTCTTTAGGAGTTTCGAGTCTTAAGTCTTTTTGTGATATTGGGACTCGTTTGTTTCGTCTATGTCTTTGATTTATTGTTCTTTCAGGTTCAAGTAAAGGACTGATAAGTTCTGCGTTGGATGATCATGTGACCATCCAATATTGGATTTATGATGTTTTAGGACAACTGAAATTCAATTCGGATGAATCAATTTTCAGTATCTGAGGTAATAAACACGGCGTGCTTAGGTGATAAGTGCGGCGTGCTTCTGGGTTGAAGTTTGAATTTTTGAATTTTAGTTTTCCAGAAAAGCGGCGCTTCTTTGAAAAAGATCGTCGTGAGCGTGGTGCAAGAGGGGCGGTTTCAGTTGAAAATCGGCGGTTATTTAGGACAGAGTAGATAATATTCGTAATGTAACACAGAAATGAAATCTAAATGCAACTTAAAATGATCAAACAATTATAAAGAGAGCAACTACTAGTCCCCGGCAGCGGCGCCAAAAACTTTGATGTGTTTCGAAAGCTTTAAATTTATTAGACTAATTTTACCGATTCCTTATTACTCAAAACACACGGGTAAAAGTATAACCCTCGTTTATAGTAAAGAGTTTTGGTAAGACCAGGTCGTTCCATAGGGACTGAGGTTTGCACTTATGTATCAATTAACTAATCAAGTTGATTTAGAAAACTTATGCGATTGTTTTTGAAATTCAAATATGAGACAGATATGATTACTTGGATAGTTCTTATAACTCAGTGATGGCATATGATAATGATCTCAATGGCTTAAGTAGGTTTAACAAATGAGTAGTTGTTTTCGTCAAAATAACGTTTCATCAGTTAATAGTTGTGATTCAAGAATTATGTCTGCTAGTCCTTAAACGAGTAGTTAACAAGTATAAGTACTAGTTGCAATATTTCAAACTCTATTGTTTATTTCAATACAAAAGCGATTTCTCCTTCAATTGATCAACATACATAGACATATGTTGAAAACTATAAAATACTAGTCGAATCTTTCGACCCTTTCCAATTAGTACTTATAATCAAAGAGATAAACAACGGTGATAAGTTTAGAACACAGCAAGGTCGTAACATAAACAGGAAATCAACAAGAGATCATGACCATAACCAAACATTTTATTATATTAACATATCCAAGCAACCATAAGGAGTTTAGCCTAACATGGCTTTAATAATCATGCTTACAGTGGTAATATCGTACGAAATGATCAACATACTTTCTGAAATAATGTAATGAAAAAGCTACCATCACTAGCGATCACCACAATTAATATCGAGACAGTATTACAACGCTTTTAGAACTTTGACTTTATTTTTATCACCCCAATGATTGGAACACGAGATGGATTATTATCAGAGCTTTGTTGGTTGTTGGGAGGAGTGTTGGTATGAAAATGAGGCGAAACGAGGCTCTATTTATAGGCAGAGGTTGACTGGCCAGGCACTGAAATACGCCGCAATTGAGGAAAAGACCGGCGTGCTTCACACTGAATGTCGGTGATCTAGGAGATAAAAAACGGTGACCTTCAGTAGATTTCTTGGAGCCAAAGGGTCATTAATAGAGCTGAAGGTCGGCGTGCTTGAGATATAAGATCGGCGCACTTCTCTTGTTTTGAATTAGATTGTGTAGGATTATATTTGCCCCCGTAACCGACGCACTTGAGACTAAAGCTCGGCGCTCTTTTCTCTAGGAATGGGCTTTATCATAGGATTATCTTGGATTTGTACATTTTGCCTTGGTTCTTGAAGATCTTTGTCTAGAAGACATGATGAGTCTCGTATTATACATATTTATACCCTGATATTATATGAATTATAGGATAAAATAGCCACATTTCTAGGACTTTTGATACTTAATACAAGAATATATTTGCAGGACAAAGGTCTGATGAAAGTAACGTGGAATACACGATATAGATGACTTTGTGAACATAAAAGGAAAAAGACATAGTTTGGATTAAAGCACGCCGCTTATGAGAAGGAAGAGCGCCGCTTATGGGCATCTTTGGTCAACTGTATACCTATGAGTCAAATATAAAGTACGCCGGTTATACACTATATAAGCGCCGATTTCGCGAGATAAAGAACGCCGATTTTACGTAACATGCGCGGCGTACTTCACATGGCAGTTATACTTTCTACATTAAATGAGCTAACTTAAATGGCAAGATTGATCACTTGCTTGTCATAAACGTTCAGGGACGAGTTAGGGTTGCATCCACTCTATAAATAGGAGCCTAATTCAGAGTATTAGACACAACACAACAACAACAAAAGATAATTGATCATAGAAGCAGTTAGTAGTGGTTTGCACCAAAACCACTAGCTAAGTCGAAGGAATCACACGTGAAGCTTAAATACTTTCGGTATAATTTCATTATGATGTTAGAAATACTTGTTTACATGTGTAACTTTATGAATGATATGGAGTAGTAACCTTATGTTTATTTAAGGCAGTTAAGCCATGTTTGTTATGAGAATTATGTTATGAATATTGAATCTATGTTACTTGCATTTGATATGACATTGTTTAGTGTTCTATTATTTGTCTTGATTGATCATAGTGATTGCCTAAAGGTTGAAAGATTCAATCATGTTGGTTATATTATGAAATGTCTATCTATAATAATTCATTATTATGCTTGTGAGAATTGCTTAGTAAAACAAACAATAACCTCAGCTATGTTATGTTTAATGGCTAGTCTTAAGTCTAACGATTTGACTAGAGGAAATGCAAGTTATATACTTCATACTTGGACCAAACTTTATGCATTCTGTGTATCTAGAATCAAAGGCCGAAAGGAGATTCTTTTACATAGGATAGATATACTAGTTAACGTGATTACCCATCATGTCTTACTTTTATGCATTGTCCATGTAACTTCTGTGATATCTCTCATTATTCTCATGAGCTTTGCCTTGAATAAACATATTTTTAATATAAATTGGGAAAACATTTCAAAGAACCTAAATCCAAAAAAAACGGTTTTAGTGATAAGTGACAATCATTTGAACTTAATTTTGTTACCTATAACTAGCAATAAGAAACAACATCCTCTCTTGGGATGACCTGGTCTTACCTCAAACCTTTTCTATAAATGGGGGTTATACTTTTGCCCATGTGTTTTGTGTAATAAGGAAAATGGTGAAACTAGTTTAATAAATATAGAGCTTTCGAAACACATCAAAGTTTTTGGTGCCGCTGCCGGGGAGGCTAGTTTGAATCATATTGTTAGTTTGCAAAAAGAAAACTTACTTATATACCAAGAATTTTTACTTAAAATTGAGAAAATTTCGTTTCTGAGATATAAAGAGCGCCGGTTTTTCAGACAAAAACCGCCGAGCTTTTGATACAGTAAAGAGCTGTTGGATTTGATTTCACAAAACCCAAAACAAACTTGTATAATGTCTATTCCAGATTTTGAGAGCATAGGACTTTTGATTCTTTTGTTTTTACTATCTGAATTATGGCATAAGTATATAATGCACATTAAAATCAAAAATACAAAAATGTTTTGCCTTTACTTTTTAATTGTTTGCTTGCAAATGCTATATTGTATTGCTATTATAAAAGAGAATTTAATTGCAATATGTTTTCAAATGGTATCTAAATTAATGAATGATAATATCTCTTATGGAAGAATGAAAAAACCCAGAAACATGCCGATGTTTTACATAAACTCGCTGTACTTCTGGAAAATTTTAAATGTAACGGCAAAAATACCACGTAACCGCCGCACTTTCATAAAAACACGCCGAACTTTTCTGCAAAAATTTCTACAGAAAGCTTGTTTCTTATCAATGATGATTAAACAGATTCATATCTTGACATATATGACTTATATGAAGTTATTGGAATATGGTTATGAACTTATGACTTATTTGACTAACCTACTAATGTTTAAATTGATGTTTGTGCACATTTTAGCTATGTTAGCCATGGATCATAATGATAGGGTAGGAAAGAGGTTGGAATTGGAGAATAGCTGTGGATGGATTGTTGAGTCAGAAAGTATAGGAGAAAACAACACTTCTGAATCAGACACAGTTGATAGTGGTATGAAAAATGAGCAAAGAGTGCACACCTTTGGGAAAATGGACACCCCTGATAGTTTAAAATTTCTTGCCCCTTGTTTTGTGGAGGAGATGTATGCTTATGATGCAGTTGCAGACCTTGATCACAATAAGAATTTGCTACATAAAGAGTTCTGTAAAAAGTTGGGAGTGGAAATTGAAAAGAAAGAAAATGGCAGTGTGATTGTAACTAAGAAACTTTTAGTGAGCCTGAAGGAAGAATCGTTCCTGCTAGAATTCTATGTTAATCCTNCCTTGATCACAATAAGAATTTGCTACATAAAGAGTTCTGTAAAAAGTTGGGAGTGGAAATTGAAAAGAAAGAAAATGGCAGTGTGATTGTAACTAAGAAACTTTTAGTGAGCCTGAAGGAAGAATCGTTCCTGCTAGAATTCTATGTTAATCCTAATGAAAACGAGTGGAACTAAATGTAATTCTAGGGATACCTTTCCTGAGATTGGCTAGAAGCATTGTGGACTTTGCTAATGGTTTATTTACCATTTGGCCTGATGCAACAATGATAGACAACGATTTGCAGGGTTTGGACGAGTTATTAGCTGGAATTTGTGAAGATGATTTGCCACCACTACCAAACAAGGAATATACACTTGCCTTAGAAGCACCTGAATTAGTGTGCAAGATGGGAAAAAGTAAGAGACTGAAAAACAAACCACAACCAATTTACAAAATGAAGTATGGAGATGAAGGACCTTCATTAACCATAAACCGACCCATAACTAGGGATGAGCTTACTAAAGAAGAAATGGAAGCTGATGTGTATGCTAGGATAATGTTACTAAATGAGAAAAGGCCAATTATTGAAACCTTGAAACATGCAGAAAAACACAAAAAGATTCTAGATAGTATCCTCATGGAGAAATAGAAGATGAGAATGAGGAGGAGGCTGCTACACATGTTGTTAGGGGACACAAAGTACTAAGGGAACTTGATGATCCAGGCTGTTTTGTTCTACCAATACGTTTGGAAGGTGACTTTACTTACGATGCCTTGGCTGACACAGGTTCAAACATCAATATGATGCCATACAAAATTTATGAGTTGCTTGAAAGAGGGAAAGTCAAACCTTAGATTGATAAGATTAGGATGCTTGATATGTCCCGGGCTGACACAATGGGAAGGTTGTTAGATGTTTTATGTCAAGTTAGCACACACACTATCCTAGCCAACTTTTTGCTACTTGATGTACCTATTGATACGTATGTTCCACTTGTTGTTGGAAGAAGTTTTATTCACACTCTAGGGTCAATACTTGATGCAAAGAAGAAAAGGTTGACAACTTTTGATGGGGTGGTTCATCATCATTTTGAAACTGCAAAATCAAAAGGACTAAGGAAGATGATAGTGACAGTGAAGATGAGGAGGAATTCATACCAAAAAGAGATGAGAATGGTAAACCTATATATGGACCTACTCGGCCTAAGTATTATGATTTTGAGGACCCCATGGAAAGAGCATTGGCTGAACAAGAATATTTGAATCCATTCAAGAATGTTTGTGTATGGCAGAAGATTACTGCCTTACTTGGCGCATTACCATTGTCAATTAAAAACACATATTGGACTCTGAATTATTCAGGAGGTATCACTAAAGGAGAAGGAGATAGAAAGTGGCATGTCAACATAAAGATTGTTGATCCATATGGAAATGGGTTTGAAAAAGGATTTGAAACTAAGCATACAAAAAGGAAACCATCTGGTTCTTACAAGCTTGGTGACATTATGTCACCAGAGCATTTTTCTGCCTGAAACACCAAAACAACACCCAAGAAATGGAGTTGAAACAATACTCCTATCTTATTTTTCTTTTCTATGTTATTTTACAAAATTTTGAATAAGTTGTATCTCAAGCTTATGCTTGATGAGTATGCCTCTTTTCAGAGATGAATGAACAACATTTGTGAATGTTTATATGATTGCTTTAATTGTTAGATTACTACTTGTTAATTTTCTAGAGGATCATAGTACACTCTAAGAAAAATTGCAGAAATAGTCGCTGCTTTTTTAGTAAAGATCGCCGAGTTTTTAGCGAGGGAAGCCTTTATAACTTGAAAAACTGAACACTTTGACATTATGCGCTAAAGTTGAGAAAACACTCAAAGACACACACACATAACATCAACGGTTTTTTTCCAGATTTTGAGTTTTTTTTAAACGATTTTCAAGATCAAAACCTCTATTTTCAACACAATGAGGGTAAGTTTTTACACTTGTGTTGATCTTTTAAAATTCTTAGGGGGCATTTGGTTCATGGAAGTTTAATTCATGGGTTTTAAATTTCAGGAAATTAAAATTTTTTCAGAATTTAAAATGGTGTAATTAAAAATTCCGTCACATGTTTGGTTTGACATAAATTCAGTCAATGGGTAATCTTGTGATAATAAGAATGACGAAACTACCCTTTGATTTTGAATTGGGGCAGTGAGATGGGGAAAATGACACTTTAAATGTGAGGGGTATTGCTGACTTTGATAGCCCCACATGTTCCAGCAATTAAATGTCTTTTCTCATCCACAGACTTTTAAAAGCCCCTTTTCATGGAAATTATATTTCCATCCGTACTGATGAGTCACCTTTTATTAATCAACCAAACACAATAAATGAGGGCATTTAAAATTCAAACCCCATAAATATCCTTCAAATTCTACCAACCAAACACGACCTTAGGGTTTTGATGAACTAAAACTTAGGGTTTGCTATGATATCTTGAATTACAAATGTTTAATGCTTGATTATGTGTTATCTTATATGAAAATTAAGTTTGCCCTTTGTTTAGTTGATAAAATATGATCACATTAAGAAATAGGATTTATCTTAGCCCTAATATTAATGATTGTCTGTATTAGTAAGATTATATGATAAATTCAACATTTGCCTATGAGATTAAAGGGAAGGATATATGTTCTAAAGTTGCTATATCAATATCCGAGATATTTTGAGTAAAATGCATAAAATTCTAAAATTATGATGCCTAAACTACTATATGTTGTTATTAAATGTTTGGTTGGAAACTTATAAATGACTTTAAGATCTTAGAAGCTTGAGTGAGATAGAATTTTGATGCCTAGATACCTTAAGGATGATTCTTAAAAGTAAAACAGAGCATTTTTTGTGCAGAACATAAAAACCGCCGGTTTTGAGGACCAAAACCGCGGGTATTTTACTAAAACCGCCGCACTTTTTCATAATTTTGAAAATTTTATCACGTAACCGCCGATTTTCTGGAACAATTTGATTGAAGTATGCATGATATTTGCTTAAATGACTATGATTATGATGCTATATGTTCTAACAACTAATATTTCTTGTTTTTGATTGTGAGAATAGAACATGTATGGTGAAGGAAGTTCGAATGTTGCCTCAAGAACCAGGGGAACATTATTAGCACCCAAAAAGAAACCTGATGAACATCCGAATCTTGTATGGAAGAATGTGGACCGAGTGGAGAGAAAGATCTTAAACAACAAATTAAATAGATTGAATGAAAGAGAGGTAGATGTACCAAGAATTATAAGCTAGAGGATCATGAAACAACTGGGCTGCAATGAGTCCTTAGAAGATATGCTACTGATGAGGGTGGTATATGATCACAGGATTATCACTTCTGAAATGTGGAAAAGAGCTTTAGAAATTAGGGAACCAATTTACATGGAACGGTGTTTGGAATTTTTCAGTTCTTTGTCTGTGAAAAGGGAGGTATGTGATGATAATATTGAAGCTGATAAGATCATGAAATTTAGATTAGGAGGAGTAGAAAGAAAAGTAACACTGTTGGAGTTTAGCAAGTTGTTAGGAATCCATTCAGACAAAGAGATGGGAGATGTTAATTTTGAGAGATTGGTGTTGGAAGGAGAAATAATTGGGAATTTTGATGCTGCTGCATTCTGGAAAGAAATCAGTGGAGAGGATGTGAGAGTCTATGGAAAAAAGAGAGTTTGGAAGATAAGGAACCCCTTGTTGCAAGTACTTCACAAAGTAATGGTGAAGTCAATTTTTCACAGAGCACACTATGAACAGTATGTTTTAGAGATGGATTTATGGATACTATATGTGTTTGTCAGGAATCATCATTTGTCCAGTCTTAATTTAACTTGGTTAATTGCACAGCATTTAAGTGAAGGGGCTGTGACTGCTGGTGGCACTAGGATTTGCTGTGGACATTTAGTGACTAGGATTGCAAAAAGCTTGGGATTGTTTAATGAAGAGCAGATGAAGTTATTTGGAGGGCAAGTGCTGTATAAGCCTGTTGAAATGAAGAGTTTTGGGTACTTGAAAGATGCAGGGACTAGAAAGCATAGGGATTTACCAGAGGTGATGAAGATAGAACCAGTGAACATATGTTAAAGCAGGATGGAAGACCGTCGGTGTTGGCTGGAAGCACGACGAGGATATTTGGTTGGATGGCTAGTATGTTGGTCTTGTTTTAAAAACAATTTCAAAAAAATGTTCTTAACAAATTTGATGGTCTGTAACATGGGTACCTCTGTTGGTACCCACCTAAAACAATTGAACACTTGCACCACCACCACCACTTAGGCAAATGATTGCCACTTGAAATTTTGAACAATATAACTATTATCTCTGATATCTAATTGCTAACGTAGTTGCCAAGGGCAATCTACCATTTTGTGAAAATTGTTTGTTGCATGATGTATGTACATAGGAATGAGATTATGGTCCAAAAAATGGACAAAAACTTGGAGATTTCTCGGGAGAACAACAAAGCATACCTGGGAAGTTCCGTTATCCTTTATTTTTCCCGTTATACTTTGTTTTTAATTCTAAAGCATTAGGGATAATGCTTANGAAGATAACTTGAAAAATAAAGAAAAGCTTATGATAGTATCTGAGAAAAATTTTAAATGATAAAACAAAAATATAAGAAAAGCGCCGCTTTTGGCAAGAGAACGCCGTGGTTATAACAAAAGACCGACGCACATTCTAGTGATGTACGCCGATTACGGGGGTATAAGAATTAGTAAAATTGAAAATAATTATAGAATTTTAGAGAAAACGTATCCAAAACAATTATAAGAAGTCTGAATCGGGATTAATGACATTATTTGCACATTTTATGACCATTACCACTATAATGTGAGGATTTCGAGCCTATTTTCGGCATATACCTTTTATGCTTGATTTCTTTGTTTATAAGTGTGCCGATAATTTATGTGATTCTAGAACTTGTATTTGAAATCATTATGAGACCGCAGTGAGATCACATTCGTGTGATATAAGTATTTCTATATGATAAGAGACAAAAATTAGGAATTACACCATATATAAAGCCAACCGTTTTCTAATCAAAATATAACCCTTTAGCACTCACTTTTAGTGCTACTATCCCTTAGATACACCCTTCTGAGCCTTGAAATTATCGTTTCTATTTATCCACCATGAAAACAACCGAAAATATGTTGCTTAGTCGGGAATGTTAGGATCTAAGTTTATCAACATTTATCAAGTCTCGGTTATTTCAGTACATGTAATAGGTTGCTACTATATCTAGTTTATTTATGTAATGTTTGGAGTCCACTAAATGTCCAATGGGCCACAAAGCCCACGTCTAGACATGATAGGGAGGAAAGGGAATGTTGCCCTAGTCCTCACCTATAAATTGGACTTCATGTATCTCATATTACTTGTTGGTTATTTCAATATTTAAAGGAAACTCTTGCACTTTACCTTTCTCATTTGTTATAATCAACCAAACTCTATTTCTCATCTTATTTCTATCATTATCATTTGTGTGTTTACAATATGGTGACTTAACAAGTGGTATCGATTGCTAGAAGAAGGTGTATCTTTTGTTTTTGTAGTGTACGAACCAAATTCTTTGTTTTTTAATCGTTATTTTTTGCAAAAGCTTGTCACTTTCTTTTTTGTTTCGTGTTTCTATCACATCTTTGTCTTCAAACTTGTGTTACAAACTCAAACAACCAACAAAGTCTCAAATTTTTTCAAAAAATATAAGATTCGTACACTTGTACTAGTTTTTGAAATCTTTGAGATTTTTGAAAAGTGGTTCAAGTTTGCAACTTTCTTTAAGATTTCATCATTTTAAGGCTAGTTGTACAAGAATCTTGGATTAAAAACGTGTTTTTGGCTTGCTTTTTACAAAAACAAAAACTGCCCTATTTTCGAAAACCTTAAACCCCAAACATTCAAGAACTTTGAACTTTGCTCCAAAGGTGTTTCCGTTGCTTACTCAGTGCTTTTCTCTCTTGTATAAGAAAGAAAACACTTCGACTCGTTGGATATTTTCGAGCTTGTATAATCTCGAAAATTTTGGTACAATTTTTCGAAATAGTGAAACTTTCGAGAACTTTACAAATTTTTCGAAATTATATTCTGTTTTCGAAATCTTTGGTAATTTTCGAAATCCTTTCATACTCTTTCGAGAACTTTGCTGATCTCCCTAATCTCTAAGATCTCGATAACTTGCAATTTTTTCGAAAACCTAATTTTTCGAGAACTTAATAACTTTCAAGAACTTGGATTTCTTTTCGAGGACACACAGAACTTTCGAGATCTTTGGACTTTAATTGACTTTCGAAATATTCTACATACAAAGTTTCGAGAACACACTTGGGAAAGTTTTTCGAGAATTGGCATAACACTTATACCTTCTCTAAGATCCATTTTCACACAAGTCTTTCATCATGTCTCAAATACCGTACTCAAATTCTCCTTATACACAACGTCAAAGCACCGACCCTCGTCATGTCTTACGCTTTGGTAACGAAACAAATCCTCCTATGTTGTTGCCTGGAACTTACACTAATTGGAATCGACGATTCTTGAAATGGGTTAACGGTCGTCCACAAGCTGATCTCATACTGAAATCCATTCTTCAAGGACCATATCAAATGAAATTCATTGCTGACTCAACTGGGTTCATTGAACTACAAACTAAAGACACTTTGACTGGTTTTGACCTAGCTCAATATGATGTTGATCAACAAGCTGTTTGGTACATCATACTAGGCCTTCCAAACTCCATCTACTCTAAAATGGACTTTGACGCCAGTGCTCATGATATGTGGAAACGTCTTGAATTCATGCATCTGTCATACCATGAACTCCGAATGAATCAGCTACTATAGTCATGTCTCCAAAGAAAGTTCCTGAAAAGCATTCTCCCTGCTCCACCTATCACACTTCATAGCTATCTGGAATCGCGCCTGACAAATCTGGATGACTCAGATGGAACTGATGCTATGCTACTGATGGCACACACACAGGAACTCCAGGTAAGTGATTCCAGTCCAATCTATGACACTGATGATCAGTATCAGGTAGATGATTCTAATTCATGCCTGATACATGACATTGGTTCTCCTTCTGCTTCTGTCTCAGACGAGGAACAAGTTGTTCAATCTGATTCTAAGTTACCTACTCACGTAATTGATCAAATGTCCATAGTGGTCTTATTTAATGATGATCCAATAAACCCAGGTGTTACATTTGATGAAACAATTACGCCCATTGCACATGATAATAATGATCAAATTGAACAACATGAACCTTTGCCTGATCCAGACGCTGAATGGAGAATGTTACTTATGACTAGCCAAAATCAAAATATCCAGTGTCAAGCTCTGAATGCAAAGTTGAGAGACAAGAATGTGGCATTAACACGGGCACTTGAGCATTGTAAATCACAACTCAATCATTTCAAAGCTAAAGCAGATCATGAAACATGCTTAGATACTATACTTCAACATAACAATGATTTACAAAAGAAGCTAAGCATGTTAACTGATTCTACTTTATTTCGACACTATAAATCATTCACAAATGAAATTCAATCAATGGAACATGCTGTTGTAAAAAATTCTGAAATTACTGTTGCCAACTTTCTTTCCCCTGTTGCGAAAGAAAGAAGGGAAATGTTACAAACACAATTTTCTCCAAGTCTTCAACGCTTGCATTCATATGCTCAGAAATGGGAACAGGAACTTAACAGGGAAGTCAAAACCATAATGAATGTTTTTCAGGAATCTGAACAAGCAATTTTAAAGCAAAAACGTCGAAATCAATTTTTACAAAAAGAAGCTGATCGACTCTTGGAACATGCTCTTAATGCTGATATAATTTCTGTGATTATGAATTCTCTTTATGAATCTGGTACTTCAATGCTTGTTGATGATCACTGTGACGATATTGAGTTGTTGTCTAAACAAATTGAGACATTAAAAGATGAAAACATGAATCTCCGACAACACAATGATGATGTGCAAAACAAACTTTCTAATGAGATTTTTCAACTCAACAAAAAGCTTGAATGGTGTCAACACTAAAGTAGTAGCACCAGGAATGTACTCATTAGACATAACCAATGTAGCACTACACACTAAGAAGTCTAATTCGGATCCTTCCACTTCTACAGGAATAGTTTCCACTCATAGCGTTAGCAGATCCAAGCGTAAACGTATGAAAAGGAAGAATAGGATTTTGCAATGTAGAAGAGAGACACTAGAAGCCTCTGAAGTAGAAGAACACCCTAGGACTTTGAATAATACTCATCTTGCACTAGATTTAGATTCTGATTTGGCAAATTGTAATCCTAATCTTTGTGTAACGAATGATGAATCTTTAAATGTTTTGAATGTAAATGCTTCATGTGTGTTTTGTCATAATAGTATGTTGTCTGGTGATCATTCTAAGTGTGTTGCAAATTCTCTTTTATCTCGTTTTAAGAAACGTACATCAGGCAGGAAATCTAGGCCCACTAATGCTTCAAAATCTGTGCTAGGACTTATGCCTCGTGTAGTTTCCAAAAATGATGTAGTCAACCCAGTAGTTGCGAACAATAATTCTAGGAACATGCCATCACTTAGCGAATTCACTAAGCAGAAAGCAAAATCTAGTTGGAATTGGCAACGTTGGTTACAAAGAACACATAACTTTAAATGGATTCCTAAAATTGTCAATATGTGTCCTTCTAACCCAACGGAACCCACAACTTCTTTGGGTTCCACCCTTACCATTGTACCATCTTCGTCTCTTTTATGTGATGCAGGTGGTGCAAATTGTTCTCTGGATTGTTGATAGCGGATGCTCCCAACACATGACAGGCAATCTCAAACTGTTAAGAAACTTTGTCTCAAAGTTCATTGGTACTGTCAGATTCGAGAATGAGCATTTCGCTGCAATTATGGGATACGGGGACTATGTCAGTGGGAATATCGAAATTAGTCGTGTTTATTATGTTGAAGGCCTCGGTCACAATCTATTTTCGGTCGGTCAATTTTGTGATGGTGATCTGGAAGTTGCATTTCGGGAGAAAACAT
Organism: Artemisia annua; assembly: GCA_014162995.1. Taxonomy (NCBI): domain Eukaryota; kingdom Viridiplantae; phylum Streptophyta; class Magnoliopsida; order Asterales; family Asteraceae; genus Artemisia; species Artemisia annua. The sequence goes on along the minus strand of LBNU01002027.1, from coordinate 91,368 downwards.
GCTTTGTTCGTGATCTACAAGGAAATGATCTGATGTCCGGCACACGTGGAAACAGTCTTTATAAAATTTCAATGTCCGACATGACCGCTTCCTCTCCCATTTGTCTACTTTCAAAGGCTGAATCGACAAAATCCTGGTTATAGCACCAACGCATGTCTCATCTCAACTTCAAAACTATGACTGATCTTGCTCGCCATAAACTAGTTGACGGTCTTCC
>LBNU01002027.1:74386-91003 GCA_014162995.1 Artemisia annua | reverse complement strand
TAATATGCAGCAGTTTCATAACCCTCACCCTTCAACACATCATTGGACTCGTGACCATCCAATCGTCAATATCATTGGTCATCCAAAAGCTCCGGTTATGACTAGACAGAAACTTCACTCCGATGCCGAACATTGCATTTATGCTCTAACCGTTTGTCATGAAGAAACTAAATACATCAAACAAGCTCTCACTTACGACAACTGGATTGAGGCAATGCAAGAGGAATTCAACCAATTCAAACGTCTTGAAGTTTGGGAATTAGTTGAACGACCGGATGGGGTTTATGTCATTGGGCTAAAATGGATTTGGAAAAACAAGTTGGACGCAGAAGGCAACATTATTCGTAACAAATCACGTTTGGTAGCTAAAGGATATACTTAGGAAGAAGGAATTGACTTTGAGGAATCTTTCGCACCAGTGGCTAGACTTGAAGCTGTTCGAATATTTTTGGCATACGCTGCTCACAAAAACATAGTCGTTTATCAAGTGGATGTGAAAACTGCATATCTGAACGGTCAATTACGTGAGGAGGTATATGTTAGTCAACCAGAGGGATTTGTCGACCCAGAGCACCCGAATCATGTCTACCGACTTAAGAAGGCTCTCTATGGTCTCAAACAAGCCCCCAGGGCGTGGTATGATAAACTTACTGCTTTTTTGCTCGCTAATTCATTCACTAAAGGTTTATTAGATCCAACTTTGTTTATCCAAAAACACAGGGAAGATGTTTTAATTGTGCAAATATATGTCGATGACATTATTTTTGGTTCTACTAATAAAAAGTACTCAAACGCTTTTGCCAGATTAATGAAACAAAATTTTGAAATGTCAATGATGGGTTAACTTACGTTCTTCTTAGGACTACAAGTTCATCAGTCACCCCGTGGAATATTCCTTAATCAGTCCAAATACGCTCTTGAGATAATTAAGAAACATGGAATGACCAGTTGTGATACTTACAATACTCCTATGGCCAACACAACTAAGTTAGATGCGGATCCAAATGGGAAACCAGTTGACCCTACAAAATACCGAAGTATTATTGGGTCACTCATGTATCTCACCGCTAGTAGACCGAATATTGTATTTGCTGTATTTATGTGCTATCGCTATCAGTCCAGTCCTACTGAACGTCACCTCAATGAGGCTAAGAGAATCCTTCGATACGTAAAGGGAACCATTCACTTGGGGATCTGGTATCCGAAGGATTCCGGTTTTGAACTAACAGCTTTTTCAGACGCTGATCATGCAGGGTGTATGGATACACGCAAAAGTACTTCTGGTGGTTTGCAGTTTCTTGGAGATAAACTCGTGTCTTGGCAATCAAAGAAGCAGGATTGCACCTCACTTTCGTCAACAGAAGCTGAATATGTTGCCATGTCTGCCTGTTGTGCACAAGTCATTTGGATGCGTACACAGCTAATGGACTACGGTTACTTATTCAACAACATTCGGATGTACTGTGATTTGAAAAGTGCGATTGCAATCTCGTGCAACACGGTTCTGCATTCAAAGTCTAAGCACATTGATCTCCGTTATCACTTCATCAAGGAGCATGTTGAAAAGGGTACAATAGAGTTATATTTTGTGGGTACTAAATACCAACTGGCAGATTTGTTCACAAAACCTTTAGCTCCCTCAAGGTTCGCTGAACTAGTCCACCGGATTGGTATGCGGTGTTTGACTCCAGATGATCTAAACTCTTTTCTTGATAACAATTAACTGAGTCAAACACCAAAACCATTTTTGTACATATTTATCAAAAACAAAAATACAAAATCAAAAAAAATCTTCAGAAATACCAAAAAAGATTTTACATTTAATAAGTTTTATTTCTATTTTTTTTCTCTCGTTTTTCAAATGCATGTACACTACCTTCATCAATACTTCGGTTTTTCAAAAATTTCTCAATTTTCATACCAAGTGTTGAGGGGGAGAAAATGTTCTTCAAAATTCAAAAATCTTGTTCAAACGCATGTACTTGCATATTTCAAAATTTATGATGTTATCTTGTTATAATGGTGGAACATCACAGGTTATCCCTTGTATCATTTTTTTCTTTTCTTTTTTACTTTTCTTATTTCCTTTTTAGCTTAGTATGTCTTTGGTATTAACGGTCGTTACATTATTTCGTTATTTATTTAAGCTTTGGACCTTTAAATGATTGTTATGTAGTCTAGGGACCAAACTTGCCAATATGTCAAAATCTTTCAAAAACATAACCAAAACAAACACCCCCCCCCCCACGTTTTTTTCTTTCACTTTCACAAAAACACAAAAACAAACACACCCATTTATATCAAACGGCCAAGATTCAAACCACAAATCCGTGTTCTAAATCTTCAAACCGTAAGTTGTTTCATAATCTTTGGCCTATTTTAACAAGAGGTTTTCAATGAATTAACTTTTCTATGGCTAGATTATTCGCAATTTTGATTTGTAAATTTAGGGTTTCGTTAATCTTGAATGTACGTGATTAATGTGTTTTTTGATTAAGTTATCATAGGGTTTTTGATCTTAAATGTATTCTAATCATGTCCCTAACAGTTAATCATAACATCTAACACGTTTGGATAGATTTCGATAACTAGGGTTTCGAATGAATTGGGTATTCGTGATTTAGTGTTGTTTTGTGTAATTTCTTTGGTGGGATATGTTTGTTAGTGAGTTTGTAACATGTTTATGTTCGTTAATTGCTCATATTATCTCGTATGAATGTATTCGAAAATTAGGGTTTATGTTTAATTTTGGGCATTTTCATATTTGTGTTCTAGAGTCTAATTAAATGGTCTAGATGTGTTCTTATAAAGGTTAATTGATGTATTTCATAAGTTTTACAACATGGTTTCATACAATATGTGTTCTAGATAATTTAGGGTGATATTACGTTTTCGAGATCTTTTGTATGTGACTTTGATGTGATTCTAATTGTTGTTTCACACTCATTTCACAGGCATTCATTCAAGGAATCGATACTTTCAGTGAAAACGTATGTCTTCAAAGATTTCGAAAATTCTTATATAAGAATTTTTCGAGAAAAATTTTCGAGATCTTTTCTTGATAATTTTATCGAGATCCTTCGAAAATTTTTTGAGATCTCTCCTTAACAATAGTTATCGAGAACTCTTTGAAAATTTTCGAAATCTCTCAACAAAATTATCGAGATCCTAAGACTTTCGAGAACTTCCTAAATTTTCGAGATCATAATATTTCGAGATCTTTCAAAATTTTCGAGAACTTATGAGACTGTGTTATCGAGAACCTTTGCTCAGAGTTATCGAGAACATTTGTTCATCAAGTTTTCAAGATCTTTCTTTCAGAAATTATCGAGATCATACTTGTACAAAAGTTATCGAGAACTTTCTAAGTAATAGTTATCGAGAACATTGATTGTCATACTTTCGAGATCATACTTTACATATTTTTGAGAATTCACATGTATTGTAACTTTTCGAAAACATGTATTATAAATGAATCCTCATGAATGTGTGTGATGTTTGTGTTGTAATAAGGTTTATTAACTTGTGCTTGTGTAGTATTGATGTACATGTATTTATTAGACGTTTGTGCTTTAAATGTCTCATTGCTATGTCTTATAACATACATGTTAAATTGCCAATACTGTCACTTATCACATATTAATCAATTGGACCATAAATGCATCATATAACTTGTACGTCTTTGCATATCAAACATAAACGAGGACTAATGACTAACGAATCTGGATGTTTGATTTGATGACATTACATTTACAGAACACAATGGCTGAACACAATGAATCTGTCCCAGAACAAACTCTACCACTACTCACACTTGGAGAAATTTTCCCTGCCAACTACAACGTCATCATAGACCAAAACAATCCACGTATTGACTTCAACAAACTCAGTATTCCAGAAGATGCGTGCAAGATTGTTAAGGACATACTACTGGCTCATCCTTGCAAACCAATGCTAACAAAGTCTACATCAGTACCAATCTTCTACATTCATCAGTTCTGGTACACTTCTAGGGCTAACTTAGACGATGAATCATTCACTGTCAAGCTGGATCGCCAGGAATACACTGTAGACCTTGATGTTCTTCGAACCGTTCTTATGTTACCTAGACCAAAAGAATTTCATCCCATGCTAACTGAACTTGAAATCCTGGATTACTTCATTGATCTAGGATACGATGTTCAAGATCATCTACCACTGACCAGACTATCGAGGTTCAACGTCAAATATCTGCCACAACCATGGAGAACGTTCTACATGTTGATAGCCAGATCAATTGCTGGAAGGAGGAGTAGTCACGAACATCCACGATTGGAGCACCTGCAAGTATTTTGGGGAATGATGAGCATGAAACCGATTGACTTCGCCAGATCCATACTGAGCGACATGATCCATCACATTCAGACTGACCGTGAAAGGACTGTGATTCCGTTCGTTAGGTTCACAAAGATACTTATCGAACACTTCTGTGAGAACACACCTGATTTCATCAAGAGAATGCATGACCGAACAGAACCCAAAGACATCTACAACAAAGACTTCAGGATCTCCTATGTCAAAACCATCAGGTTCGTTACAAGGACGAAAGGAATGAGAATCCCAGATCACTTTCTGGATGAAGAGATCAGACAGACTCAAAACTTCAAAATTTATGACAAAGCCTTTCAAGCTGGGAAAGTTGGTTACATTGGTGAAGAAGAAGAACCAGCTTCTATAGTTCAAACCCGAAGCAGAAGAGGTGGTAAGTCGGGAAGTACAAGCAGCACCATAACCTCCCAACAATCTAAGACCAAACCGAAACCACCCACCAGACCAAGAAGGAAAGTCGTACCAAAACAGATTCCTTAAGATGAACTGTCAGCTTCATCGTCAGACACAGAAACTGAATCTGAATTCGGTTCTGAGTCAGATGACGAGGAAGACTATGAGAGAAGATCTAAGGCAGAGGATGGTAAAGAGGATGATGAAGAGGAGTTTCCTGGACTCGAACTTGCTAAACAAATAAGCAAGGAAGCTTCTTAGAAGAAACAAAAGAAAGGAACAGGGATCACCATCATTGAACCCAGTGGTGATTTTCATGATGAAGAAGAAGCAAATGAACCAGTTGGTGAACCACTAGTCGACAAACGCAAACTGAAAAGCATCATTGTCGATACTAGAGCAGTAGAAAAGCAGCATTTGAAAGAACTAAGAGAAGCTGCACTCCTCAATCTCCAACATCCACAGCCTCATCAACGACCGCTAAACCTTCTAGCCCAAGAGGGTGGCTCAAGTAGCACTGTAGTTCTTCCTTCCTCACAGACTGAAATCGAACAACGTGATCCAGAAGGAAACATTATTATGAAGGAAGCTACAGAGGAAGATGCTGAGAAAGAGCAGACTGAGTTCATCACACCTGAGTTCTTTGATCAGGTTCAACGGGAAGAAGAACTGAAAAAGAAAGCAAGTGAGGAGTCTGAAAGATTGATTAGTGATGTACAAGACGAAGAATTCTTTAACACCGATCAACTCATCAACACATTACCTCATTCATCTTCAAAGGATCCTCCAATCCCCAAAGGCACTCCTCCAAGGGATCCTTCACCTCCTCCATTAGAAGCTGACCATGAATCATCTTCATCATCATCACATCACTCATCACCACCACCAACAAAGAAAACATCAAAAGGCAAATCGATCAAGAAGAAGAAGGGAAGCAAATCATCCTTGACAGCATCGCAAAGGATCAGACAAGCTGTTGCTATGGCAAGGAAAAAAGAAGAAGGAGACACAACCTCAAGATGGAGACCTTAAAGACCAAGTTCAAAAGCTCTCAAAATAGGTAAAAAATTTGACTACTCAAGTCAAGGATCTCCAAGACTCTACGGGATTGGTTAAAAAGCTACTTCAAGCAGATATGAGCAGAATGATCAAGGAATACACTGCCGAATACCTTACTGATAATCTTGCTGCAATTGCTCAACCAGCAGTGTCAGAACTTCTTGAGCCAATTCGTTCAGAGTTGAATACCAGGATCAAGCATAGTATCCAACGCATGCTTCAGTTTACACCTTTCTACCTCCGCACAGACAGGGCTCCTCCAGCACCAACTGAACTTTCAACCGAACAACTACAAGCCCTGTTAGCTGCTAAACTCAGAAATAAGGAAGACAAGACTCCTGAAGAATCAACAATGTTTGAGGCACTCCAAACAATTGCCTCGAAAGAATCATGCAAGGAAGCTGCTGGGAAACACAAAAGACCTAGGAAAGATGATGATCCTGACTCTGATCCCAAAAGTAAGAAGTCAAAGACATCTAAAGGACCATCATCTTCTCAACAACCACATAAGACTTCCAAGACTCCACCTACCAAGCAACATGCACCAGCTTCTGGCTCCGGTCCAACTCAGTCAGAAGAACCATTTATGCTTCAACCAGCTGACACTCAGGAAGAACCCGAATCATCAATCTCCGAATCACAAATTCCTGAATTTCAAGCTGGTCCATCATCAACTGCAAAGACCAAAGAGAAAAAGAAATCCACAAAGTCAAAGAAGAAGAAGAAAAAGTCTACTCCTTTCTCATGGTTAGATGTGGAAGAAGCTCCCAAATCTGATTGGTTGACCGAGATGGTCAAAGCACAACCACCACTTGAAGCCGAAGAACCACTGCCTGGAAATACTTTGCAGATGACTCAAAGTATCATGACGGAACTTCAAGTTGAAAGGTTGACCAAAGCTGAACTGAAAAGGATCAACCGTAAAGCTATGGACTTTCTGAAGAAGAGATCAGGGAATAAAGTTGAACTCGAATACCACATAGAGAACATTGCCTGTGCACTATCTGGCACATTCGACTGGCTCAACCCTGAATCCAACATCGACACGGAGAAGAAAGACAAGACTCCCTACTTCGCTGACTGGACAAAACCATTGCCTCTTCTAGGCTTTCCTGAGAAACCTAAGATTCCGTACCGACACTTCTTCAACAACGACCTCAGATACCTTCAACACGCTCACGAGAATTCCAAGGAACGATATGCATCTTCACTGACGATTTCCGTTCCAGCAGCCAGATACGAACTACCTGACATTGAAGAGACTGCACCAATTTTCAGCAAATCAGTTGTCACCTACAACAAGGAAGCTCTTCTCGGTATTCAACACTGGCCTGAGAAACGATAACTCGGCTACACCCACAGACTACATCTTAAGTCAAGTGAAAATGTGAAGCAACCACTTCATATCGTTGCAATCATGGAAATCGTTGAAGACATAAGATTCAACTACACTTTCATGAAAGAAATCATCGTCAAGAGACTGGATGAGAAGCGATACATGTTTTGTGAAGCAGACTTCCCAGATATGAACCTGAATGACATCGAAGACATGTATTTGCTAAAGGTTCAAGGAAAGATGCTACACTTCGAAAAAGAAACACAATACAACTTCGTTGCTTCTCTACTACTCTACATCAGACGGATTATAGTTCAAGAAAGAGTGGAAGATCTTCAACTAGGCGTGGAAAGTTATCAGAACAACATCAACCTCACCAAACCACAACTCATGTTCACTGGAATTCAAGGGCTATCACAGTACACTCTCGTGCAACAACCATCATTTGGAGTCACCTACCTCAACAAGAAGAATAAACTTCGTCTTATGAGGTTCGATGAAATTCAGAAGTTTTGTGACGAGACACTTCAAAGAGTTCGTGATGGGTTGGTAGAAAGGTTGGATGATGAAAAGAAGAGGTTAAAAGAGGGTCGAGACACTAGGTGGAAAGCTAATGGACGCAGAATGATTCACAACTTTGTCCATACCATTGAAGAAAGGCTGTACCGTCGTCAATAAATCAGGAGATTGGAAAGCAACAACGGTGTTCGACCTTCATTTCCGGTCTTGACATTCAGATGACCTGATCCACAGTTCACAGACTTTGATGCATAGCCGAATGATGAACTTCAGCTCCCATTCTTCCGGTACCAATATTTCAATATTTTCATTTATATTGATTGATTTGTAATTGCTACGGCTTGTGCACACATAACAGTGTACAACCCGCACTTTGTATTTAAAGGACCCTGTGGTAAGCATCAGTGCTACAATCCTAATATAAGGAGCGAAAGCTTCTTACTTTTGAGTAGAATTAACAAACTTTTCATGATTTCTACAATTCTGCTCAAAAGACAAGTATTTAACCTCAATGAATTGCCACTTGTTGAGGGGGAGTACTTGATTTCAAACGTCGTTCTAAAATCTTAAAGTCTTGATTGATTTCTCCTCATAAGACTCAAAAAGGCATATTTTAATGAAAAACGTTTACAAAAACAACATTTGATATGCTATTTTTGAGGGGGAGAAGATGAAAAGTGATTAAAATATGATGTCAAAAGATTTTATCTTGTGGGAGCTCGGCTCAGAATTGACCCACGAATTGACGAAACAACAAATGTTAGTATTCGAAAGGATTTATCCTAGTAGAAAGTACCATTTCGAGAAACTCTTTCTAGACGTTTACTTTGACGGGTCTAACTTCCTTTTAGGAACGTTAACAACTTCAAGTTAGTTATTAGGGCTAGGTATCACCTAAAAACTGATAATGTATCCCTTTAACTAAGCAACGTAAACGTGTCCCTAGGGTACATGTCTATTAAAAGTGAGTCAATTCAAAAGTGCCAACTCTTCCCGCATATGCAAATTTCTGAAAACATTCATNTCTCTACTACTCTACATCAGACGGATTATAGTTCAATAAAGAGTGGAAGATCTTCAACTAGGCGTGGAAAGTTATCAGAACAACATCAACCTCACCAAACCACAACTCATGTTCACTGGAATTCAAGGGCTATCACAGTACACTCTCGTGCAACAACCATCATTTGGAGTCACCTACCTCAACAAGAAGAATAAACTTCGTCTTATGAGGTTCGATGAAATTCAGAAGTTTTGTGACGAGACACTTCAAAGAGTTCGTCATGGGTTGGCAGAAAGGTTGGATGATGAAAAGAAGAGGTTAAAAGAGGGTCGAGACACTAGGTGGAAAGCTAATGGACGCAGAATGATTCACAACTTTGTCCATACCATTGAAGAAAGGCTGTACCGTCGTCAATAGATCAGGATATTGGAAAGCAACATCGGTGTTCGACCTTCATTTCCGGTCTTGACATTCAGATGACCTGATCCACAGTTCACAGACTTTGATGCATAGCCGAATGATGAACTTCAGCTCCCATTCTTCCGATACCAATATTTCAATATTTTCATTTATATTGATTGATTTGTAATTGCTACGGCTTGTGCACACATAACAGTGTACAACCCGCACTTTGTATTTAAAGGACCCTGTGGTAAGCATCAGTGCTACAATCCTAATATAAGGAGCGAAAGCTTCTTACTTTTGAGTAGAATTAAGAAACTTTTCATGATTTCTACAATTCTGCTCAAAAGACAAGTATTTAACCTCAATGAATTGCCACTTGTTGAGGGGGAGTACTTGATTTCAAACATCGTTCTAAAATCTTAAAGTCTTGATTGATTTCTCCTCATAAGACTCAAAAAGGCATATTTTAATGAAAAACGTTTACAAAAACAACATTTGATATGCTATTTTTGAGGGGGAGAAGATGAAAAGTGATTAAAATATGATGTCAAAAGATTTTATCTTGTGGGAGCTCGACTCAGAATTGACCCACGAATTGACGAAACAACAGATGTTAGTATTCGAAAGGATTTATCCTAGTAGAAAGTACCATTTCGAGAAACTCTTTCTAGACGTTTACTTTGACGGGTCTAACTTCCTTTTAGGAACTGTTAACAACTTCAAGTTAGTTATTAGGGCTAGGTATCACCTAAAAACTGATAATGTATCCCTTTAACTAAGCAACGTAAACGTGTCCCTAGGGTACATGTCTATTAAAAGTGAGTCAATTCAAAAGTGCCAACTCTTCCCGCATATGCAAATTTCTGAAAACATTCATGAGCATATGTGGAGGGGGAGTCTTTCATAAGAAATCCAAAACCTCAAAGTGTTAACAAAAAGCTTTATAATCATAAACACTTTGAGAGATTTTCAATGATTTGGTTCAAAGGCATCAATAGGATAGTCATGGAGTTACAAGGTGACTAAGGATAGGTAAAACCGTCCTATGATCCGCCAGAACCGGAGGGGTCTACCCAAGGACATCACCAATAGTTCGAAATTAGAAGTCCTTAGGTATGATACGACAAAAGGAGAAAATAATGAAAGGAGAAAGAAGGGGTTGAAGAATTAAAAAGAAATAAAAGAAAAGGGTGAAAAGAAATAGCCCTCCATTTTATCAACCTTAGGACAGACACCGGGTTCAATTCATATGCTACTGGTCGTTGCTAAGGCGACACCAATATTGAAGATAAAGACGTCATGGACCCAGTGACGCAATGCACTTAAACCTTCTTAGCCACTCAGGCATCTCTCAAAAGACTATTGTTTCACTCTCACGGGGAACCAGTGTAATCTATCGATCGTCTATTAGAGATGGTTGATATTGAAACAGGAGGCCCTCTGCTCCATGCCTCCGCATAGGAAACCAAATCTGCACTTATCGAGTCTAGAGCCACGAGATAACATAAAAGATCTCTTAGGAACACACAATATTTCTACACTAAGTGTCTTGCATCATTGGACACTAAGTGCATATTATCGAGTCCTTCGCAGATCTTAGCAATCTGTAAGAAAAGGGTGAAGAGAAATAGCCCTCCATTTTATCAACCTTAGGACAGACACCGGGTTCAATTCATATGCTACTGGTCGTTGCTAAGGCGACACCAGTATTGAAGATAAAGACGTCATGGACCCAGTGACGCAATGCACTTAAACCTTCTTAGCCACTCAGGCATCTCTCAAAAGACGTTTGTTTCACTCTCACGGGGAACCAGTGTAATCTATCGATCGTCTATTAGAGATGGTTGATATTGAAACAGGAGGCCCTCTGCTCCATGCCTCCGCATAGGAAACCAAATCTGCACTTATCGAGTCTAGAGCCACGAGATAACATAAAAGATCTCTTAGGAACACACAATATTTCTACACTAAGTGTCTTGCATCATTGGACACTAAGTGCATATTATCGAGTCCTTCGCAGATCTTAGCAATCTGCCTTGAACATTTATGAGGGACTTACTTATGTATTTCTCGAATGACTGAACGGAAATCCTGCTAGGGTCAACATCAAACAGCCCTGACAGCAGGTCACTTCGGTGATTCCTTGTGGATTANTAGGAAACCAAATCTGCACTTATCGAGTCTAGAGCCACGAGATAACATAAAAGATCTCTTAGGAACACACAATATTTCTACACTAAGTGTCTTGCATCATTGGACACTAAGTGCATATTATCGAGTCCTTCGCAGATCTTAGCAATCTGACTTGAACATTTATGAGGGACTTACTTATGTATTTCTCGAATGACTGAACGGAAATCCTGCTAGGGTCAACATCAAACAGCCCTGACAGCAGGTCACTTCGGTGATTCCTTGTGGATTACGCTTAGTGTTTATGATGGTTCCAAACGGTCTACAGTCGTGGGGTGATCTCCAGCGACTCACCTAATCGTGGGTGTACTTATGTATGTCTGTGTAAGCCCTCTAGGGGGTATCCGATTAGGAACAGCCTTGGTAAGGATTAGAAGGAGTCTTCACACTATGCTGTCGACAAATTCTAATTCCGAACCTGTAAGTACCAGATGTTTTATTGCTAACTGTTTCAATGCAGGTACAATAACCATCTTGAGCACCAGCTTCCACATGCTCATACTTGCATCTCTACAACTATGAAAGCTCTCATGAAAGATCGAAGCAATATTTAAGTCAAAGATAGATTCCATGCTAAAAGAATCTACAAAGTGATAAGACAACGATCTAAAGCAAAGCAACGTCTAAAGAAGGATTCTATGTCAACACTAAGAATCTTCATCAATGAAAAGAGAGCTTCACACGGATGAAAGTTTCAAACGTCAAAAATGTATGAGCATGTCGGAAAGATGCAGATCCACTGGAGTCTAAGAGAGTGACGAATGGCAGATTACAACATCATTTAATCATTTCCACATCATCAAAGACAAAGAACAAAGAACGATGAATCATCTCAACTTAACAATTTTTTGAAGACGTCTAAAGCTATGAAAGTCTACAATTAAAGATAAAGACAATGACGTCAAGAAACCTCAAATGACCGTGATGAACATCACTCCTTCATAACCGATCCTTAGGGGGAGATTGTTAGGATCTAAGTTTATCAACATTTATCAAGTATCGGTTATTTCAGTACATGTAATAGGTTGCTACTATATCTAGTTTATTTATGTAACGTTTGGAGTCCACTAAATGTCCAATGGGCCACAAAAGTCCACGTCTAGACATGATAGGGAGGAAAGGGAATGTTGCCCTAGTCCTCACCTATAAATAGGACTTCATGTATCTCATATTACTTGTTGGTTATTTCAATATCTAAAGGAAACTCTTGCACTTTATCTTTCTCATTTGTTATAATTAACCAAACTCTATTTCTCATCTTATTTCTATCATTATCATTACTTGTGGTTACAATATGGTGACCTAACAATAAGAGATGTTATGCTCACTTAGCAACACGCTCCATTTTTGTAATCGCCCCGATGCGTCGGGTTTGGAGATAACTTGCTTGATAGGTTGGTCCGTGATTACTGCTATTGGGTGTGTTGAAAGTATCTGCGCAGTCTTTTAGCGGTGAATACTAACGCCAGGACCAACTTTTCCATTGCGGTATAGTTAATCTCTTTCTTCTTGAGTGCTTTGCTTACAAAATATACCGGTGTTTGTACGGAGTTCCTATCTGTCAATAGCACCGCGCTGACTGCTCCATGAGTTGCATACAAGTACATAATCAACTCTTCCCCTGGTCGGGGTGCGACTACTATGGGAAGCGCTGCTATATGTTGCTTAAGTTGTTGAAAAGCTTCTTCCGCTTCCGCAGTCCAACGAAAGTCTCCCTTTTTTGTACACTTCGTGAGTGTTTTAAAGAGAGGAAGTGACTTATCCGCTGATTTGGACATGAATCTGTTCAACCCGGCTAGTTTTCCATTCAGGGACTGGACTTCTTTCAACGTGCGTGGTGAAGGGAGTTGGATGACAGCCTTTGTTTTTTCTGGGCATGGCTTAATGCCATCAGGCTCTATCAAGTATCCGAGGAACATGCCTTCTGTAGCACCAAACGTGCATTTATTAGGATTTAACTTCATGTTGATCTTCCCCAGCGTCCTAAATGTTTCTTCAATGTCGCATACCAACTCATCTTCGGTATGGCTCTTTATGACAAGGTCGTCAACATAAACTTCCAGGTTGTGGCCCACTTGCTTTTCAAATGCATTATCTACTAATCGCTGGTAAGTGGCGCCTGCATTCTTTAAGCCAAAAGGCATTTTTGTGTAACAGTAGACACCCTGGCTTGTGTGGAAGGCTGTTTATTCTTTGTCTTCTTTAGCCATTTGGATTTGATGGTACCCTTTGTATGCGTCTAGGAAGCATTTAAAGGGGTATCCACACCAAGATTCTATCTTCCAGTCTATCTCTGGTAGCGGGTAGCAGTCTTGTGGACATGCTTTGTTGAGATCAGTGAAATCCACGCACATCCTCCAGCTACCATCACTCTTCTTCACCATCACTGGATTGGAGAGCCAGTCACAGTAATAGACCTCTCGCATGATGCCTGCGTCCACAAGCTTGTGTACTTCCTCTAGAATGGCTTTTGCGCGCTCTGGGGCCTGGCTGCGCTTTTTCTGCCGTACCGGAGGGTATCCTTTTCGGATTTTCAACTTGTGTTCCGTAATCGATCGTGGCACGCCAGTCATCTGCTTTGGTTCCCATGCGAAGATATCTAGATTCCTTTGCAAGAGTGCGCATACGGCCGCTCTGCCTTTGTCAGACAGCGATCCCCCAACCGATACCTCTTGCTCCGGGTAATCAGGATGAATTGCGACCTTCAGGTTTGATACTTTAGCTGCGTGCTGTTCTGGGGTGCGTGTCGTCTCACATGTAACTGTGTTACACTCTCTAGGTGGTACAGTGGTATTGTAGAGGGTGACAATGCCTCCTTCTACTGGGAATTTGAGCATCCCATGTGCTATGGATGGTACCGCGCGCATGGCTGATATTCCTTGTCTTCCAATAATGCCATTGTATGGCGAAAGAGATCTGATCACCATAAAATTCATCCAGGCCGCCGTAGAGTGTTGCTTATCCCCAACGACTACGAGTAATCGTATTTGCCCCATGGGCCATATCTTTTCTCCTGTAAAGCTAGTCAACGACGTCGTGGCCGGGCTTAACTGACTTCGTATCTCAGGTCGCAACCTTTTGAAACAGTGTTCATACATTATGTCTGCGGATGCCCTTCCATCAACATACATGCGGTGGATATCATGACCCCCCGTATTTATCTCGATGGTGAGCGGTTCCGCTACTGCGTTGTCCGCAGCCAGAGTGGGGAAAGAGATTTCGCTTCCATAAGAAAACTTTTGGCTGACCTTTTGCCTAGTCTTTTGCTGCCATGATTGTATCATGTAGATGGTGTCAACCTTGTCCTTAGGTGTCTCTTTCTTGTTCCTGACCTTCTGTTTGTCTTTTCCATCTTTGATGCTCTTAACTAAATGATCCAACTTGCCTTCTTTCACTAATTTATCAATTGGTTGGCGCAATTGGACACACTCATTGGTGGTGTGGCCCTTTTGTCCCTGATATTCACAGTACCCGTTCCCTACGCGCCAATCCTCTGGGGTGCGCATTGGTGGGGGTTTCGGGAAGTTCGCACCTTCTGTCACAAATATCTCCCTTGGAGTCTTCATTAGTAGGGTGTATTTGTCATTCTCTCATTCGCCCCCTGACTGTGATAGGTTTTGTTACGGTTGCTACTCTGATCGTTGGATTGTCTCCTCGGCTGTTCTTGTGACCTATAATTTGAGTACCTTTTCTTGCTATCCGCAGCGGCTGCTTCCCCTTGGATAAAGGACCTCGTGCGCTTCATAAGTACATCAAAGGTTTGGGGAACCTTATCATTTAACCTTCTGATAAGTTCTGGGTTATTGATTCCATTCATGAACCCTGAGATCTTTAGTATTTCGGGGCATGCCTTGATATGTATGCATTCGTCCTTATAGTGCTCCACATAAGCGCTTGTGGATTCCCCTTGGCGTTGTTTTACCCTAGCAAGTTCGACAGGGTTTTTGGCGCACTTGTTCCTTTGAGTAAAGTTCAAGCGAAACGCCTTTCGCAACTCTTCAAACCCGTCTATGCTTCTTCGTGGCAGCTTACTAAACCAGGTTCGCGCATTCCTCACCAGTGTAGAATTAAACATGTGGCACTACACGGGTTGTGGCCAATTTTCGATGGTGCCGGCTGATTCGAAAATTTTTAGGTGGTCATTAGGATCACCCGTCCCATCATAAGTTTTAACATTAGCGGGTATGCGCCTTCTCTTATCTTCTGAAAAATCGCTGATGCGCCGAGTGAATGCGTCAACCTTTTGGCGGCGCTAGGGACGGGACATATCTTCGTCCTCCTCATCGCGATATCTTATCTTGGATTTGCAATGTCCTATTTCTTTGTCCTCGTTGTCCGAGGAGTCACTTAAGGATGAGCTTACCCTTTTGCGGCGCTTGCGCCGATTTCCCTCAGAATCTGAGCTTGAAGAGCTTTCACTTGGGGAGCGTTGTCGCCCAAGTCTATCATGAACTCTTCGACTGCTAAACCTTAGAGGGCTTTCGCTTGGTGAGCGCTGTCGCCCAAGTCTATCGTGAACCCTGCGACTACCAAGCCTAGCGTAGACATTGGTACGCCTTCCATCGTCTTCGTGTTCCTCCAGGTATTGCAAGTCAGCTGCTTCATCATCCACAACTTTCTTCCCGACCCTAGTGAACACTGGGAGTCGGCGGCTATCCTTCTCGCGCCTCTCCTTTCGGTGACGCGGTGGGGATGCTTCATACTCAGGGCCGAAGTTGAGTCGGGCTTGCAGGCTCTGACTTGACCTCCTTTTCGCTTCTTCTTGCATAAGGGCAGCCAAGGTTTCGTAGTTTTGAGATGCAAAATCACTTGGTGCAGTTCAGGCGCGACTCCTTCTAGCGCGAGGATGTCTGTTTCCATATTGGGACCCTTGTCTCGGTTAGGCGCACGTGGCGGCTCAGTGGGGTCTGTTTCTGGCACCGTTTGGTGGGGAGTGCGCTGTAGATCTTCCGCGCTAGTGGTTGTCGTAGTGGCCTGGGTAGTCCCTGTGGGAAGTTCTACCGTTGGAAAGATCAGATCTGGGCCTGACCCTTGGTGCCTGGGCGCACTGGTTGTTCCAGAGGCCTGCTTAGAGGTTGAATCACTTTGCTGCTTCTTCCCCTGTGGGTCACCATATGTCTTCTTCATCTGCGGAGTCCGCTGGTTTACGTTTCCGTGTTTCGTCATTCTAGTTCTTAGTAGAGTTCTTAGTGTAGGGTCCCACGGATGGCGCCACTTGTTGATACAAAAGTTGGGCGTTCCTTATTTGGACTCCTGTTCTCGTACCAATTGGATATTACTGCTTGAGACCTGCGCACTAAGAAAGCAAACAACACCGTTAGGCTTATCGTGGGATTGTCTCCCA
>LBNU01002027.1:60064-72087 GCA_014162995.1 Artemisia annua | reverse complement strand
ATATATATATATATATATATATATATATATATATCTCTATATTATATATAACAGGAGGCATTACACGCGTATTGCCCAGTCATTGCCAACTAATTAATTTTGTGCCATGTCATCAGAAGTTGTCCACCTAAGCAATTATTAGAGACTGAAATTCGGAATTAATGACCATTAAAAATGAAGTCGGTAAGGATTGAACCTGAGTGGTTTGTAACATTAACATACGTCTTAACCATTAGACCAACATGATTTTTGGATTATATTTTGCAACAACAAATCTATAAAATATACTCCTCCTTTTTATCAAAACCCTAATAATCCTATTCACATATTTATAATCATTCATAATATACCTTTTCAACAAAAAATTATACGGGATTAATAATACAATACACAACATATAATCATTCATAATATACCTTTTCTCAAAACCCTAATATCACGTTTTGGTTCATCTCCTCTCTAATGATCGTACTTTGAATAGCAAAATATCTATCCTGTTTATTATCCATTCTTCATCTATACGAATAATATTGTTATAAACTTTACTGATTTTGTGTTTGTTTATTTTTGCCAGGTATAAATCATTGTATACTTTGTGGGAATGAATTGAACATGCGAGATCACAACACGTGACATAGATTTTTAACCTAATTTGATATATGTATACGGCATCTTTAAACACAAACCAATCTTCACAGAGGAAAACAATATCAACATGCAGCCACAAATAAAAAAGTTGATTGTGTTTGAGGACATGAAGTGGCAAGAACTGTAAGGTATCATTCTTTTCTTCCCTCATTATAATATATTGTTATATTGTTATTATGATATGCTAGATATCTGATAAAGTATTTCACCATATAAAAATATCGAGTTCAAATTATGTGCTTGAGTATAATATTTGCGTGTTATATCATATGTGTCATGGTGGTTCATGTGTGTTTTCCGAACAAGCTGCTTCGAAGAGACACAAATGATATAAACCTCTATAATTCAACTTGATTATAATCTTTTTTTTTTTTTTTCTATATCCAGTCAGTACCAAACAAAGAGACTTATTGAAGACTTATTAATTATAAGGGGTGCATAAAACCAATTGTCATTACCATAATATAAGATAAGCATGTTTGGATTATTTGCTTTTAATATATATATATATATATATATATATATATACTATATATATATATATATATATAATATATATATACTATATATATATATAGTATATATATATACTAGTATAATATAGTATATATATTTATATATATATTATATTTTATATATACTAATATATGTTTTTGATATTTTGTAGGCTACATGGCAATTCTTTTAATCCCAGTTTCCGTCAGCAAAAAGGTAAAGATACGTTCCTAAAATTTGTTATAATGAATATCAAAGAATGAGTAATTGTGTTACGTGTATATATGATGTTAGTTTGATCATGTAGTATCTGCTCATAAGTTTGTTAACCACATTTTTCCTCCTATGCATACTGTTAATTTAGTCAGGTGCGGTTAGATACACCTTGGACGAGGTGCTGTGAATTCTTAAAACGGGCGCGACGTGATACAAGCTTGGAGGTTCAGGTTTGGTATTGATCGTTGGCGTCCCCGTTGTTCCGTGAACTGTATTATCTGCTTTAGTGATGGTTGTTATGAAATACGTATCACGTTCTCGCCATGATGAACATTCTGGATGCATCACAACAGGTATGTCCTCCTTAATAGGGCATGTGGTTCATCGCTATTCCTTTTTTTACATTCTTAATGACAGCTATCTGTGTTCACTTATCAGGTTTGTGCGACTCCGGATGTCATTCCGCAGCCTGTTCCCACTGTTTCCTCAGCTGCTCAAACTCCATCCACAGCTGGGAGCGTGCATGCTGCCACTTCAACCAACGCCTTTTCCAATGGTTGGTTTTTGAACTCATTTTACCTATTTACAATATCATTGTCATACACTTATCGAAGTCTGTTTCTTTATAACCGTGTACACGCGTATGGGTCGTGGCCTAATGTTATTGGATTTTGGGACTGGCCTCATCCGCCATGAGGCAACTAACGATGCTGATGTGGTGTAATGTTACGTCGACTTGCTTATTGAATTAGGAGTCGATGAGTTATGCGAGACTGGTAATGTAGTTGTCGCAAAATGTTAATGATGTTCACTTATTTTGTTATCATCCTTTATGCTGACATGTATGTGAAAATTACAGCGACTACCACGGTTGCGTATGGTGTTCGCAAAAGGATGTGCACGGTTGCTCATTCACCTGTTGTTACATTATTTCAGGCACTTCCAAGAGAGATAGTAAGCCTACTGCAGATTATTAGTAAGGGACGTGGATTGACCCTTAACTGAGAACCAGGTTTTAAATTTGTCATATGATTCAGGTGGTAATGATGGTACAAAGTCAAATGGAAAAGAGTCATAGGGGGAGGGTCAACGCCCAAAAGTATTCTACGGGAGCAAAGTGTTTTTCTGAACAATGGTATTTGATTGGTTCAGCAGATGACCACGAGGTAAGTTTGAGTTTCCTAAATGTGAAATAAGACCATTTTTGCTGTTTTATTGCCTGTTTCAGCTAAATTTGTTTTAGACTTCCAATGTATAAAGGGCAAACAAAATGAGAAATTAGATTGCCATGTATCAACAGGTGCCTCTATAGGTGGTGTTGCTTCATCCACGTTGGATAATTCTTTAGAATCGTTTGTAAGTGAGAATGATGCTGCAAATTTCTAATCTCAAATCGGTCGAAGAGATCAAGAATGGTTATACGAAAGGAGATTCTGAGCTTAACAGTGAATGAGAATTTGGAAGTACATCAAAAGGCTTCGGTAATCAAAATTACATGTTGAGTTCAAAAGCTTACCTCTTGAAGACGAGAAGTTAGAGATAGTCCTAATAATGCCATGCCTTTTACTAGAACCTTTTCCGTATAGAGACCGACACGCGAAAGATCAGATGTGATATTATATTTTGGTGCAAGAAACCTATAAAGAACTGCTTATCAGGTATGTTTAAATCTTGAATCTACCATGAAATTTGGAAGGTAACAAGTTTAATAGTTATACGAGTTTATATTGTGCTTAAAATTTGAGTTTGAAAGCTTATTATCTTTATTGCTTTTCTGATTGTGGCATATCGGCATATCTGGTGGTGGCCGGCGTATTGGAAATCTGCTAACTTGTGTATCCTTTTGTCTTAAACAGCATCAATTTGTGGCGGGTAAGTTTCTTCCTTCAGAAGCATTTTTTCTTTTTGAAACAATCATATTACATGTTGAAATAAATGAAAAGAATCTGCTGATCATCTTATTAATAAATATTATACAATGAAGTTTTACTCTTATAATAATGAAGCACCCAATGCTTCTGCCAATAGACTACTTATAACACATTGAAATTAAGTAATACTTAGTGTATATATTACTGAGGTAATTCATTCATTATTAAATTTTCTTGGAAAAACTTCTTTTGGCTAATGTTTGTGTAAAATTTGTAGGGTACCTTCACCATAGCTTCATGGCGTGGAACTAAAGTGGCTGTTAAAAAGCTTGGAGACGAGCTTTTTGCCGATAAAGATAAAGTGTGGATTACTTTAGACGATACAACATCCAAATGTGGTTCGTTTTCTAGGCTCTCTAACTCAAACCAATCCAATGATGATCAGCATAGAATATTTACCAAAGGGATAAATGAAAGGAATAGTACCATCATCATATTGATGTAAATTAAGAGACCAAACATCGTCATGTTAAGTTTATGGTTTAAAGGTTTGAACTTGATTGACATTTTGTGTTATTATAAGTTTAATCTAAGTATGGTTAATTGTTTTGAAATTTGAATACAATTTGTTTTCTTTAATCTTTGTTTTTGTTTTAGCTGATTTAGTCTAATTTTTATACCCTATTTTGTTGCTAAGATCACCTATTCAATTTTGAAAGATAGTGTTTCATCATCTTTCTGCTTACGTGAACGGAACAAGGGTAGAATTTTCTGTCAACGATCTCAGCTCAAGAAGATCTTTTAAACTATAACTCTTATACTATACCATGTTTTGTTGCTAAGATCACCTATTGAATTTTGAAAGATAGTGTTTCATCATCTTTCTGTTAGTGATCGATTGAGACTAAAGTTAGTAATCTTTTTGGTGACAGTGTTTGATTGTATGATGTGAGCGATAAAGTTAAGAACATGACGATTGTCAAATAGCACTGCAAACAGGAACATCTGTTTTCTGAAATAAAAAGCAGAATGCTACACAAAGATATTCCTCAAGCACTGCTGGTGAAGATGCGTGTACAACTTATGTTACTTTTAAATGCACTTATTCTCTAGAAACAACAGTATTGCTTAGTGTAAGTCACTCTCAAACTGTTTTAATGGTTGTTATTAGTTGAAATTATTGTAGGAGTATAAATAAGCTGTTCATCTCAGTTGTTCAAGAACGTTTACATTTCTTAGTTTTTGGATCTTAAACTGAATGCATGTGTGTTTGTGTATGTGTCTTGGATTCCATTTGTCCCCTTGTCTGATTCCTTTATTCTTTTACAGGGAGCAACTCTTTTGGACCAGACCATATGCATAACTCGATGGGGGCAAATAGATGATGGGTCTGAGTATTGGAACAGAGCCTCATATAACCACGATGAGAGAAATAGTTCATATGTAATGGATCTTTCTTTCCTGTCATTTTTTTTTACTACAAACAGATAACACCAGTTAGAAATCAAAGCTTCCCATTTAGCAATTGCCTCAACAAGAGAAAACATTGATCACATATGTAAATCCTTAAAACCAAATCTATCATTGCCATCCAAATTAGCTTTACATATTCTATAAGTTGTAAAAATTACGTAACTTATGTACTATACATAGGTGTTTAACTATTGGACTCTTCGATTGTTAGTAAGAATATCTTGGAAGGCGTTACAGTATTTATGGTTTTCCCATCTTTGGTGTTTTACATGTATGACACGCTGCTTAAGACTCTTCCTTGACTTGCGTAGGCGTCACACCAAGAAAACCCATATGCTTATTCAACTGGATAAGCGGTGACTATGTCTCAAGATCTGGTCAAGACAGTGTTAGCCAAAGGGTACATTTTGGGTAAAGACGCATTGGAAAAAGCCAAAGCATTTGATGAATCTCACAAAGTATCAGCAAGTGTGCTGCCAAAGTTGCTGAACTTAGTGAAACATATGGGATTTGATAAGCTTTGTGCTGGAATCGAAGTTGTTAGATCTGTAGACAAGATTTACCATATTTCTAATACTACTAAATCAATAGTATCAGCTACTGGGAGATGGGCCGTTGCTGCTGCTACTACTGTGGTGAATAGTAATTACTTCTCAAAAGGTTCTCTTTGGATGTTTAATGCATTGAGTCGAGCTGCAAAAGCTGAAGAATGCTCTTAAACGATTAATGGTGAACATAGGAAAGTTATGAGTAAAGCTAACCCGCTCATTCGGCTAGGCCGTGTAACTAAGATGTTGTTTTTCCTCAACTATATTGGTATGTTTATAATTTATTTTCCTTAACATAATTTGAATGACTATAATTTTTAATAAGACACTGCTGATTAATCTTTTTATTGTCTCAGATTGTGTAAACTCTAAGTGAAGGGAGATGGAATGCTGTTGAAAGGCACTTAGAGTTGGATCATGTTTTAGCAAAGGTAACATGATCGAATTTCTGTGCGGTTTCTTTAATCAGTTATTGAAGTGCCAATTCAAGAGTAATCGCTACAAAGTTATTTGCTCTCTTCTTTTTTGATTTATTAATGGATCTGTCACATTCATAAAACCAAAATCCAACATAGGTATGTTTTGTATTTTTTGAAAACAAATTTCAAGACAGAATTTTAAATGAAAATGGGTATTTGGACTTAATCTATCATAAATATTTATAGGGGCTGTTTGGACATGGGATTATAAATGAACCCAATTGACTAATAAAAAACTGTTATGAGAATAGAAGTTGTGATACGTGTTTGTCACAAGGGTCATTAGCCAAAGTCTACTAAAAGAGGTTAAGAACATAAACTATTCTAACTGAAAGCAAGTTTCCGTTTGAACATATGACTTGAGCATTTCTATAGCTAATATACTATAAATAATTAACTTTATTTGTTTCAGGTTCTTGGAAAAGATATGATAACAAAAGCCATTAACAACCTCCAAAAACGATATCAGGTATGTTTTACAGATTTGCTTTGCATATGTCACGTTTAAAGTTATTTATCGCAAAAGTTTATTATAAGGCTGAACCAATCTACTGAATTCATTATGTCTAATGCACCTTTATTATGATCACATCAGTTCATATATGTTTCTGCTTATCAGACTGTATATAATAAACTTTTATATTAGTCATCTTATTCTCATCTATGATTTCTGCATTCTCAATTTTTTCTCTTCCTTACTCTTTTATATATATCCCTTTTTTTCGTTTTTATATTTGTTTCTTCATTTTTAAACTTTCAGGTTCATCTGTGTTTGCGCTGAAGCCTACATTTGGATCAACTACAATGGACTCTGTGAGGAAGATCGTGGTGTTCTGGTGATTGCTGAACATGCAAATAATGATTATTGTATAATGTCTTTTAGTCACTGTTTATTATTAGTGAGATGTAGACTGATGTAATACTTTTGTTTGATTATATGCAGTAGCTGATTCACTTCGTCTAAATTCTTCGGGTGCCGATGACATAGAGAAGCTTGCCATTAATGAACTTTTTTAGGTGAGACAAGCTGTTTATCTAAAATTTACATTTGCTTTCCTTGCCTAATTTTGTATTAAAATGGAGGTAATTTGAGGCCTGGAATAATATTAATATAATTCAAGGAAAGTTATATATATTCCTAGGTTGTGACATGAGGGCATAGTACTTTTTTAGTTAGGTGATATTAAGCGGTCGAGTAGTTTAAGCATATAAGAGTGTGACCGGTACATAAGTAAGTGAAGTTTAACTGGATTTTGTATTTGTGTTGTATTCAACTAATTACCAAACTCCATTATAGTCTAACAAACAACTAATTTAGTAGCTAGCACGATAAGAGTATATCAATTTGTCTACAGAATTGTGATAATCAGGTTGTTGATTATATGAAGATGCTATCGCTGACTCGGTAAAAGAAGAGGAGCATGAGAAAACTACAGCCATTGTAGGCGAAGAAAAAAGTCGGGAAATGGAGGCTGAT
Organism: Artemisia annua; assembly: GCA_014162995.1. NCBI lineage: Eukaryota > Viridiplantae > Streptophyta > Magnoliopsida > Asterales > Asteraceae > Artemisia > Artemisia annua. Next base: position 64,880 of record LBNU01002027.1, on the reverse strand, counting down.
GTTGCAACAAATTCACATGTATATGATGTTCATATTGACTATGGCCCCAAGTCGAGTGATAAGTTAAATGAAGCTAAAAGGCAAAGTGATCAAAACCAGAGTGCTTCAGAGTGTAGTGGTGCACTGCCACCTATGAGCTCAAACTCAAGAGTAGTTTAAGAAGGAATTCCACATCAGCGTTGGATAACGAACGAACAATACTCAACACTGAAGTGGATTGGCTGAGGGAAAGGTTGAGGGTCGTGCAAGAAGGAAGAGAAAATCTCAACTTCTCCATTGATAATCGTGAAAAAGAAAGCTTGCAGTTGCAACTTTTGGAAGATATAGCTTGCCGGCGGATGTATTCGGCTCGACGGGCTACTTTTCACCGACCCTAATATTATTCATCAGCATTATGATGACTTTGTATGTTTTCTATTTATTTATTTACCGTGTTCCATTTTCTGCAAGCAAGTTTGAACTTGAAGATTGGACATGCCATTTAGAACTTGCATCAGTCATTTATAAACTTGCTTCAATGGTATATTTGTTATGGCAATGCAGAGGTAAACCACATCAAGTATAGCTGTTGTTTAATATTTTCATCCTTAACACATCCAAATAGGCATCTAAAAACAGTCGGACCATTAGAAAATTGCTTCTAATAACAACCTTTTTATTTATTTTTATTTATTTATTTATTTATTTATTTATCTTTTGCTTCCTTGGGTGAATGGGTCTGCAGTTTATGGTAATGGAACATGGTCTTTCACACTAGACACACGATTTAATCTTTGTAGAGCATTTAAACCATTTGGTGGATATAATATTGATAGGTGAATGTCACTAAAGTAATAGCAAGTATTACTAACTCCTTTGTTCTTTCCTTTACATGGCTAAGTATGTTACTTCTTATTTTCTAGGTTGAAACTCCCACCATACCTTACAAGGAATTTTATAAGTCATGCCCACCTATCGGCGCCTTTAGGGATGTTCATCAAGCGCACAAAATTAAAGAATGGCCATGCAAATCACGTAGGATAGTCCAATCATCTGCCCGCATAGCTCTTATTAATGAGAGTGCATCCAAGACTATTTTTCATGATGCTTGAGTTGTAATTAAAGATTTAGAATCTCGGCTTATGCAAGATAATGATGAGATAAACTACAAGGGTGTTGTGGGGTACATGGACTGTTTATCATGCTTTTATAATTTTTGTAGCTACCTGCTCAAACAATTTACGCCCCACCAAATTTGGATGAGCGAGACGGACCCAGATATATATTTGTGCTTTGTTTCATGCGTGTTTGTTAACGTGGTACCATTATGTGTAATTCTGACATTAAATATTCAACATTTAATATGAAATAGTGCTCTCTACAAATTCAACGACACACGTGTATAAAAATGTTTTATTTCTCATTTGAACTAAATGCATATACTTTGTAATGACGGATAATTTATTAAGTTTTATTTCCTCTCATCGGATTACCATATCAATTCCTTGGACACTTTTCCTTGCCAACGATATTTATAAGTCATGCCCGCCCATCGGGCGGGCTTCGAAATCTAGTATATATATATATATATATATATATATATATATATATATATATATATATATATATATATATATATATATATATATATATATATATATATATATATATATATATAAGAGAGAATTGCAAAAAAGTTGCCAAGGTCCAGATTCGAACCTTAGTCTCTACTCACCCAACTCCTCACACACACACGCTCTAACCAACTGCACCCTTGGGATTTTCGTTACCAACCTTGCAGCATTTATCCTTTTAACCATTTGTTTCCATTTTAGCTTATTTCACTGAACTGCTTATTACAGCTTATTGAAATCTGCTTTTTGCATGTTTGTATTTTTCTTATATTCTAATTAGTATTAATATATTCCTGTAAAAAAATCCAGATTTATTAAAAATAGTTTAGTATTTATTTAGATTTAATTTAGTTAAAATAGTTTTTAATTAATTATAAATAAATAAAAAGTCTAAAAAATATTTTTCTTTTTCTTAAAATTTTCTTTTGTCATTAGGATTGTAAAAATATGTTTTTCATCAACTAGGTGTTTTTAGATTTCCATTTTCACTTTTATTTCCGTACGTAGACGTTTAATTAAACGTAAACGTACACTTTTAGATTTGTAAACGTTTCCAGAGTTCTAGTAATCGTTTGTAGTATTTGTTTATCACTTTCATTCATAATTTCGTAGTTTAATTCCAATCAATCTTTTTCACCAATCCTCGTTTCATAAACGCTTGATCTCAAAATCGTTTTATACGCCTTTTCACGCTTCGTCGGGACATAACGACCCGGGAAGAACTCCTATACTCTCCTTGGTGTATTGTGCCTTATCTAGTTTGAATTGTGTTGACCAAATCCTTGGTTGACTTTAGTTGACCGTTTAGGGCCAATCAATATATAACATGACTTATTATAAGATTTATATATAAATAGCTTAATACTAGGTAATAAACAAAGCCATGCAAATGAAGGATTACATAGAAATTCATTATATATCTGGAAATGGAACTTAACGAAATGAAGTGCATGCATGTTATTTGGACTATTTTGATTCGAAAATAATAAGTGAAGTATGTACGACTTGGTTTTTGTGTCGCAATAAAAAGTGGTGAACATGGGTCGGTGGCTTAAGAAATTTGTAATACGCATTTCATATGCATGGTTACTATTTATTTCACTAATGGGATTCCGTTTAACAAATCAGGGAGGGTGCGTGTGAATGTGAAATGTTATGTCGTGTGGAATAAATAAGAGTCGTGTGAGTAAACATGTGAATAACCATATTTTGATCGTCGCGGTCTAAATTAATGTCGAGAGTGCGTTTAAATAAAGTATAAAACGACGGGGTCTAAAATTATCTTTTAATATAATATTATAGTATAAACCTTTAAATAAATTATTTGATATTTTTTGATACTAAATTTTTGATAATTTATATTTTGACCCTAAACTTTACTAAATTTGTTTCTCATGAACTCTTGCTTATCTAAGCTTTTGATTTGTGAACCTTTGCTATGTTCCCTCCATTTGTGAACCTTTGATATGATCCTTTTGAATTAAACATTTGCTATAAACCTTTGCTATGAACCTTTGATTTTNAACCTCTTCTGGTGTCATAGAACATAATCTTTAAGGCGATGGAGTTGTAGGAGTAGTGGGGTTTGGACATCTTCCTTTAATATGGCCATATAAATCTGGACCTAATAGTGTTAGTGGCGTTTGGATTAAGCTTATTTTATGGGCGGGTTAGAGAGCACCTACTGGCTCTACAAAGCTACCCAGGATCCTAGGGTGCCTCTGTCATTTGGTTTCACTTCATATCACATACATTTAGTTTATTTCTGTTTGTTTCTTTTTCGTGATAAGAAGCTTAACTATTCTAAATTCGCTCTGCTAAAAGTAATACTGATGTTCTTTTGACTGAACAATACTCCAGGTGGCCGTAACGGTGTGTCTAAAATACTTCTGGGCCGTAACAGTGTGTCTAAAGTACGCTATAAAGGCAAGCAAGCAGAGTACTACGTAATGGTATGATCGCTGTTTATTTAACTTTTTCCTTGATTATTGTGTAACCTATTGCACATCATAACGACAGGGACTTCCTTCTTTGAGAACTTCCTGCACCAAGTCATCCACTCTCATTATCTTGATTTAAAAAATTGTCCTCTTACGATCACATGCGTTAGGATAGATCAAGTATGTGTGTTGTGGGATTTTTATTTGAGATTTGTATCGTCTTCCTTTTGAAGACATATGTATTCAAATGACTATTGGTTTGTTAACGTTGTGGTTTATGTTACGTCTGGTTTACATTAAATCGTCTTCTGATAGTACTGTTTGTATATGTTCATTAGCCATTGGTGAAATTAGCAAAAATTAACATATTAGCCTCATTTTTTTTATTAACACGGCAATTTCTTTTTCTGTCTTTAAGGAGTACAACCACTTTTGGATGGTGTTCTTGAATATCAACCTTGTCCGCTTGAAATTGTAAATGAAGCTCATGACCTGTCTAAGGAGGAAAAGAAGGTATCCATCCAGTTATTTTTGTTTAATTAAAATTCACAATTTTGTACATAATTTAGTGACTCTCATGGAACTAATGCTCATCACTTAGAGTGCTGAAAGGTTAAGTTGGATGGAACTACAGCTGGACAGATGGTTGCATTAGCTTTTAAACTAGAAGAACACTCATTTGGTCAGTTGACATATTTATAGTATTTTATTTTTTAGAGTTTTCCACTTCAGCTTTTATGTCCATCTATACTTAAGTGACTAATATTACTTCATTTGATTCAAGGATCTCTGAAGGTGTGCTCAAGAAAGGTGAATTGATAACCAACATTAATACAGGGAACAAAATCAAAGTAAGTTGTAACTCTTATAAATGACATGTAATCTATTGGCCCTTTCTTCATATTTTAACCAAAGCTTTGTAACACATATATATCTAAACTAGGTCGGATGCATTCTGATTCGATGCAGATACTGCTCGCTTAACATTAGATCATTAAAACTAATGCAGTTTGGAGAGCTTGAGGAAGACGCTCATCATGTTGTTTCAAGATGAAGATGGAATCATAGAGCGTTCTGTTGCAAGTTATTTCCAGTAGGCTTTGAAGAAGGCTCTGGCTCATATTCGAGTTTGTACCAGACTTGAAGCCCTTCTACTAAAAAAGAAGGTGCTTTACGGAGGAGAAACTCCTGAGGTCCATGCTCAAAAGGTAGCTTCGCAGTTAAACCTGGTGTTAGTTTCCGGTGATAACAAATTAGGCTCTT
>LBNU01002027.1:39284-49309 GCA_014162995.1 Artemisia annua | reverse complement strand
AGGTTTATTGTGTAATTTTTGGCTTAAAGCTCTTGTTCTTTTGCTTGATTTGAGTTCCATTAGTTGTATTTTAGTCAATTCATGTTAACATTTTCATTAAGAGCTTCTTAAGTGCTTATTTGCTCAAAATAAGTGCTTATCAAGAACTTATTGAACTGTTTTCTTCAAATTCTGAGTATCACTTGATCAAAAGTGAATTGAATTGAGTTTATTTGAGCCTAAGGAACATTATAAGTCCTTATCTTACAGTTTTCATTCAAGTGCTTATCAAATAAGCACTTAAATAAGCTGTCTTAAGCTCAAATAAGCACTTTTAAGCTTATTTTTGAAAAAGTTTTTATCTCAGAATCTTTAGTATTATATTTTAAAATTTCCATAAAAAAATCAGATTTATTTGAATTGTTTTACTATTTCTTTTCTATTTTCTTAGATTTAAATCATTTTAAATACAAAAATAAATCACAAAAAGATAAAAATATTTTCTGATTTTACTTTTAAAATTCATTTTTAGTTTAATAAGATTTTTAGAAAATAAATTTGTAGAATAAATTTTTCATTTTAAATTTAGTTTGATTTTCTTTTATTAAATAAAAATACAAAAATAGTTTTTAATTCATATTAAATAAATAAAAAGCCAAAAAAATATTTTTCTTTTTCTGAAAATTCTTTTTAGTTGTTAAATATTTTTAGAAAATTGTTTCACATTTTTAGGATCATTTTTTTAATAAATGTCGCGTTTTATTTTGTACGTTACGTTTTTAAATTTCACGTTTGAATTTTCATTTTTAGATTTTAGATCTTTGTGCATATATAGCTTGTACTTTGTGCATATTTCATCATTTCATTTTACTATTTGAATTTACATTTCACTATTTTCACTTTTTATACCTTTCACAAACACGGTTTATCAATCACGATAAACAATTTTCCATTTAACCTTCACTGAGACACGACCCGGGTAATTTCTTATTCGTTGAGAAATTGATTGGATATTATATACTATTCATGACACATCAAGCAAATGGCGCCGCTGCCGGGGAAGGCTTGAGAAGAGTGCGTCGATTCCGTTCATTGTTTTCGTGTTTTGAAGATCCTTCCCCGTGAAGTTATCGTTTTTTGTAAATATTTTCAAAAAATAAAAACCAAAAATATTTTCTTTTCAAAATTTGTTTTTCTTTCTTCATTTGTTTCCATATTTTCATTTTATAAAATCCAAAAATATTCTTCTTATCCTCTTAAACGTTTAATTATTCTTCTTTAACCCTCTAAACCGTATAATTCTATTTTTTTCTCGCTCTCATGTTTAATTCCTATTATAATTCTTCACCATTTTTTTACCACAACCGTCAAAGATGATGGAACGAAAAGCATGGAAGAATTGTTATTTGAGGAGTAGGCGCAGATTATAAGAGCTTTATATTGTAAACATAACTTCAATGACTATTGGAGTGGCAATCCCACTCAGTCTTCTGAATCTATCCTCCCCGACTCTTCCCATCCTTCCCTCACACCGGTTGAGGAAAGTGACTCCGTTTTGGAAGAGGCCGATACTTCTCTTGCTAATAATAATTCTGATTCGACGTTGGTTGATGTCTCTACTTTTGATTCGGAGGGAGATATTCGTTTCCTTGAAGAATTATTAAACGAAGAACCATTATCTTCCCTCCCTCCGATGAACAATGAAGTTGTTGATGAGTACGCTAATGATAATGTTGAGATGTTCTCCGATTCCGACGACGATGATTCTTTATCTTGTGGAGACATCGAATATGTGGAAGAAGTACCTTCTGAGCTCGTCAGCTTAGAAGAAGAGAATGAAGAGAATGATGACAATGAAATCCAAGATGAAGCTCTTCGTGAGAAATTATCTAACGTTTATCTTCTTATCTCTAAGAGGCATTGAATAATCCTCCGACTTCTTCTCCTATCCCCGTTATGGATAGCGACTTTTTACCCGAGCTTGAAATTTTTCGATTTGAAGAGACGAGTAGTGGCAGTCCCACTATTCATGCTGATATCTCTCTTCCGGATTACGAGTGCTTTCATTTTGAGATCGACTCTTTACCTATTTCTGATAATCCGTCATGTGACCCTCTTTTAGAGGTTGTAGATCGATTTCTTGCTTCGGATGACTCGATACCACCGGGTATTGAGAATGACGAGAATGATGTGCTTATTAATGATGATGACTTGATTCCGGATTCCGACTCATTTCTCTTTGATTTTACGTTTTCTCGTCCGCCCGCGAAACCACTCGATGTTGATTTTGAATCCGGTACGGATGTCGTTATTTTTGGAGTGGTGGACGAGATTTTTGATCATGATGATCCGGTGCTTNGGAGTTCATTGAATTTATGGTATCTGTTTTTAAAGGAATTCTTGATTGTGAGTGATAGATATGACTTATATGGTCTCTAGGTAAGCTTCTTGGGAGGCACCCATGCTTATCCTTTCTATCTTCTTTTTATTTTCTTACTAATAAGTGACGTGAGGAGGGCGACCTCTTCCATTTCTCGTGTTTTCGTGGTTGTTTGTGATTGTCCAGGATTGTCCCGAATTATAATTACGCTCGTGCTCGTGGCTTGTCTTTTCTCCACTCGAGTATCATTCTTCGTTGCTTATGGAGATCCATTAAATATATCCAATAATCTTATCGACTAACGTTTATCTATTTGGCATAATTAATAAACGGCTGTAGATTTTACGTAGGATTACCCTTACCTTTGAAACATTGAGGACAATGTTTACCTTTAGTCTGGGGGGGGGGGTGAATCTTCGATTTGACCTTTGCCTTGCACTTTCATTTAGCCGTTTACTCTCGCAACCCCGTTTTTCCTCAAAAAATTGAAAAAAAATTGAAAATTTTTGAAAAATTTGATGAATAAAGTGATGAAAATGATACGAAAAGCACAAAAAAAAGTGAAAAAGTTGAAAAAGATGTGCAAAAATATAATAAATGTTTTGACACCTTGTTGACTTTCCAGCTGGCGAGAGTAGGAATAAAATTTTGACTTGATCCGGGCGTGCTGAGCCCTAGCTTGTTCCCTTAACCAATGATGATCATAAAAGCTTTTGCTAGTCTTGTACACAAGGAGCTACTCTTTTGTCGGCTCCCGTACTTGACTTTTAACATGGATGGCTTGAAGAGCTTTCGCTAGTCTCTTACACTAGGAGCTATGTAACGCGAATTCTTTCTAAGAGTTTGCAAGTTCCCGTATTTGACTTTATATATGCGTGGCTTGATTATCGGCTAAGCATCCGCGGATCTCATTATTTGGGATTTTCAAAATGCGGAGAACGAGAAATGATAGAGTTTATTTAGAAGTTAGATGCTAAGCGTGGAGTAGTTGGTTCTCTTTAGAGCTCATCGTAGGTACTTGTGGCTTTTTGTTCCCACCAAGTTGTTTCACCCCATATTATGTGTATAAATAATTAAAGATGTTACGTTTGGGTGAAATTTAGTTTTTTATCGTCTTAAGAGAATATTTGCTTTAAAAATTGGGTACACATCAAGGATACACGCCATATTGAGTTGTATTGTATTGTATTACGTTGTACGTATGTGGTTTCGGAGCTACCCTTTAAAGCCCGGTATTCATTAGAGCTAAGGTGCTTTAAGACTTCGGATTGAGATAGGACCTTGGATCCTACTTCTAAAGACGGTAGGTCTTGAATTTAAACCGTGAAGGTTCGGGGTCGAGAAGTTACTAAGGCAAGAGTAAAGTATCAAAAAAAAAGGATAGAGAGAATAAGGATTGATATTGAGATGTATGGATTATGAGCTTAAGTGTTAAGACTAAAGTTGGTAGCGCGTGAGGTGCATGCGAATGATCCTAGATCGGGCGCATGAGGTGCACGTGAAAGTACTCTCCAACTTATGTCTATTTTGATGTATTCCTAAGTCTTTGTATGTATGTATCCAATATCCTTGATGTGGACCTCATTTTTAAGGCAACGATTCTTAAGAGAAGATCGAAAACTACTTAGCGTCTTAATTTAGTATCTTTATCGGACTAATAATTATGAAAACGAGATGTTTATGAAGAAATTCATTTCTCTCACAAAAATATAATAAGTAGATACAAAAATAAGATATGGGAGCGAGAAGTTATTACACAAGTAACTACCATGAATAGCGTTAGCATCTAACTTGTAATTAAACAATGATTTCGTTTTTACGCTTAGTTTGGGGGCTTGTGAAAAATCGAGGACGATGGATTTTATCCAATCGGTCACTTTTCTATGAATTGTGTTCTTACTCAATGACCCTTAATCGTTATTGCTAAATAATGAAAGTCAAATACACCGTCACATGAATAAAGTGGAAAAATACAAAAATAGTAGTGTAGATTAGTATAAGGAATAAAATGGAATGACGGGGCGTTTTAGGGAATAAATGATTTCGTAATCTCTTTTGAAACGTTTTGCTACTTTCCAAAGTTAGTAAAAAGGGAGATGAAATTATTTATCTCAAAAGCGTAAATTGATCACATTGCGTGAGGACACGACAATACCTTCGTCTGGTGGATTTTGGTATGTGTTATTTTACACATACCTTTACACCTAAATAACAGACCAAAATAGACCAAAAACCCGACCATAAATGCCAAATATATGTGTTTTTGTGTTTTTGAATGTGCAGCAACTGATATTTAAGAAATGGACAAAAATGAGACAAAACCATCAAACACGAACACGAGATATGGAAAGAGTCTAAAAAGCCGAAGCCGAGGAAGGATTTCTTAATCATGGATCATATTTGAGTAATTTGACGAAACAAGTCCCTAAAGATTCAGAGAATGTCAAAAGGAGCCCTTGGATTATTTGAATAAAGATTGGCAGGATTAGTCCCTAAGTTTTCAGATTCTACACAATTGGTCCTTGATTTAAACTACAAATCCTTTGCCATTTATAAATAACAAATCTAATCCAAATCCTAGCCTACTATAACCCAAGGCCAATTGCCCTATAAATACTACCCGGCCCATACTTTCCAAAGTCAAAGAGTAATAAAAAAATTACCCTGTTTCTCTTTCCCGCCCCCAATCTCACCCCCATTTACCAAAACCCAGTTTTACATGAACCCTAATTTTACACCCGGTCGATTAACCACAATTAAGGACAAAAGGGTCAAATTACAAGCCTTCTAGAAGTGTCAGAGCACGTCAGAGCCAAAGAAACACACGAGGGATGATGTGGCAGCTTATCATTAGGAGTAGGAGTAGGATTAATGGTAGTTTGTAGTTAGATTCTAGTTATGCTTATTGTAATACTCTAAACTGTAATCATCTTTAGTTTTAATAAAATTCAGTTTAAGTTTTCAGTTTATAATACTTGTCATTTGATCTTCAAGCACTCTAATATTCAAAACTGTTTTCAAGTTCATGTTAATTGATTTCAAAAGTTCAGTCAATTTTCTATATAGTTTTTAGTGAGGTTCTGTTGAGAACTTCATCTTTGCTTTGGTCAACTAGTCAACTGAAGGGATTTATGAAGCTATGGGGTGATTCAGAGGTAGTTCATGGTATTACTGAGGTGGTGGTTCAGTCTATCTAAGAGATAGGCTATGGTTTAGTTGATTCCCCTATTTCTGTTAGGGGTTAAGATTTGTAAGTCTCCTTTTACATTTTCAAGCTTTAATCTCCAATTGATAGTGTAATAGCTTATAATCTGTTCATTTAGTTTAAATCTGATTGTTATAGTTTGATTCAGTCTTTGTAGTTTAATTGGTGTTAGAAGTATGCTATTACATGATTTAGAGTTGATGTGGACTGTGATAGTTAGTTGAAAGTTCGAATCTGCAGCCGAATGTCCATGTTGTTATTCTGGAATAATTGATTGCTTATTTTGATTTAAATACATGTTAGTAGGTTAGTTTAATTGCTAGATTAGGTATTTGCAGTTTAGAATTATTTTAGCTTAGTTATCTGCCTTTACTTTTGTCAAAATAGCATTCTGAGTTCTTATTGTAGATGTTGATTTTTATTGTTGCTTTAGCTTTTAAAATTGTTATTTCGTTGAATTAGATCACTGTTTTTTGAATATATTGGATTATACATCATTACTTCTTTTTGTTTCTTGTTTACTGTTAGAATTTCATAACCGCTAGTGTAGTTGTTTCTGTTGAAGTTTGACTGCTCATTTCATCTTAGCTATTCATTAGTGTGTTAGATTGATCACTAGAGTGGATTATGTAAACTTGAAATACAGATTTATAGTGTAATCTGTCTTAGTAGGTGTGTTTGGTTCAGGCTTGATCTTGGTGTTACTATTGTTTACTAGTCGTTTAATCTGCATAAATAGTCTCTAGTAGTTTAGATTAGATCAGTAACTGCTTAAAATTTGTAGGTTACTATAGAGAAAGTCAACGCTTGCTCGTAATCTCATTACATCTTGTGTAATGGGTAATCTGAATCTGTCAATCCTATATTCTGTTGTTCATTGTGTTTGGCTAAGTGATTTAACAGTTTAAATAGCTCTATATAACACCTTGTGATAGATTTGATCAATTGAAACTTAGCTAAGTCAAAGTTCTAGTGCATCAAATAGTCAACTGTGGTAGGTTAGTAAAAAGCCAGCATATACTGACTTGGCGCAGTCACAATTGGTTTTCCCTTGCTGAACTTAGGTTCAATTGGACTTCAATTAGGTTGTTTAGCATAGGGCTTTTCAGTTTTCTAGATACTCAGCTAGGTAGTCTTCATTTTGCCCCCATAAGTTTTACCATTCCAGCTTAATAGACTGCTTATTTTTGTCCCTTAACCTTGTCCCAAGCCTGCTAGTTGCTGAGTAATTCAGTAGGTTTATTGTGTAATTTTTGGCTTAAAGCTCTTGTTCTTTTGCTTGATTTGAGTTCCATTAGTTGTATTTTAGTCAATTCATGTTAACATTTTCATTAAGAGCTTCTTAAGTGCTTATTTGCTCAAAATAAGTGCTTATCAAGAACTTATTGAACTGTTTTCTTCAAATTCTGAGTATCACTTGATCAAAAGTGAATTGAATTGAGTTTATTTGAGCCTAAGGAACATTATAAGTCCTTATCTTACAGTTTTCATTCAAGTGCTTATCAAATAAGCACTTGAATAAGCTGTCTTAAGCTCAAATAAGCACTTTTCAGCTTATTTTTGAAAAAATTTTTATCTCAGAATCTTTAGTATTATATTTTAGAATTTCCATAAAAAAATCAGATTTATTTGAATTGTTTTACTATTTCTTTTCTATTTTCTTAGATTTAAATCATTTTAAATTCAAAAATAAATCACAAAAATATAAAAATATTTTCTGATTTTACTTTTAAAATTCATTTTTAGTTTAATAAGATTTTTAGAAAATAAATTTGTAGAATAAATTTTTCATTTTAAATTTAGTTTGATTTTCTTTTATTAAATAAAAATACAAAAATAGTTTTTAATTCATATTAAATAAATAAAAAGCCAAAAAAATATTTTTCTTTTTCTCAAAATTCTTTTTAGTTGTTTAAGATTTTTAGAAAATTGTTTCACATTTTTAGGATCATTTTTCAATAAAAGTCGCGTTTTATTTTGTACGTTACGTTTTTAAATTTCACGTTTGAATTTCCATTTTTAGATTTTAGATCTTTGTGCATATATAGCTTGTACTTTGTGCATATTTAATCATTTCATTTTACTATTTGAATTTACATTTCACTATTTTCACTTTTATACCTTTCACAAACACGGTTTATCAATCACGATAAACAATTTTCCATTTAACCTTCACTGAGACATGACCCGGGTAATTTCTTATTCGTTGAGAAATTGCTTGGATATTATATACTATTCACGACACATCAATAGGATTTTGCAACGTAGAAGAGAGACAATAGAAGCCTCTGAAGTAGAAGAACACCCTAGGACTTTGAATAATACTCATCTTGCACTAGATTTAGATTTTGATTTGGTAAATTGTAATCCTGATCTTTGTGTAACGAATGATGAACCTTTAAATGCCTTAAATGTTAATGCTTCATGTGTGTTTTGTCGTAATAGTATGTTATCTGGTAATCACTCTAAGTGTGTTGCAAATTCTCTTTTATCTCGTTTTAAGAAACGTACATCAGGCAGAAAATCTAGACCCACTAATGCTTCAAAATATGTGCTAGGACTTATGCCTTGTGTAGTTTCTAAGGATGATGTAGTCACCCCAGTAGTTGCGAACAATAATTCTAGGAACATGCCATCACTTAGCGAATTCACTAAGAAGAAAGCAAAATCTAGTTGGAATTGGCAACGTTAACTTTAAATGGATTTCTAAAATTGTTAATATTTGTCCTTCTAACCCAACGGAACCCACAACTTCTTTGGGTTCCACCCTTACCGTTGTACCATCGTCGTCTCTTTTGTGTGATGCAGGTGGTGCAAATTGTTCTCTGGATTGTTGATAGCGGATGCTCCCGACACATGGCAGGCAATCTCAAACTGTTAAGAAACTTTGTCTCAAAGTTCATTGGTACTGTCAGATTCGCGAATGATCATTTCGCTGCAATTATGGGATATGGGGACTATGTCAGTGGGAATATCAAAATTAGTCGTGTTTATTATGTTAAAGGCCTCGGTCACAATCTATTCTCAGTTGGTCAATTTTGTGATGGTGATCTGGAAGTTGCATTCAGGGAGAAAACTTGTTTTGTTCGTGATTTACAAGGAAATGATCTTATGTCCGGCACACGTGGAAACAGTCTTTATACAATTTCAATGTCCGACATGACCGCTTCCTCTCCCATTTGTCTACTTTCAAAGGCTGAATCGACAAAATCCTGGTTATGGCACAAACGCATGTCTCATCTCAACTTCAAAACTATGACTGATCTTGCTCGCCATAAACTAGTTGACGGTCTTCCAAGGTTCAGATATGCAAAAGATCACTTATGTCCCGCTTATGAACAAGGAAAGAGCAAACGTACACATCTAAGTTCAAAACCAGAACCTAGCACCATGTTCTTCAACTTCTTCATATGGATTTATGTGGACCAATGCGAGTACAAACGATCAATGGGAAACGGTATATTCTTGTGATTGTTGATGACTTCTCCAAATGGACTTGGGTATATTTTCTTCGAAGCAAAGATCAAGCTCCATCGATGATAATCACCTTTCTCACGAAAATTCAGGTTCAACTTCGCAACACAGTCAGAATCGTAAGAACAGACAATGGAACTGAATTCAAGAATCAAACTCTTCATGATTACTTTGAGAAAGTTGGAATTGAACATCAAACATCAATTGCACGGACTCCCGAACAAAATGGAGTGGTCGAAAGATGCAACAGAACGTTAGTGGAAGCCGCACGAACGATGCTCATTAATGCTCAATTACCAGATTATCTTTGGGCAGAAGCCGTCTCAACCGCATGTTACACCCAAAATCGTTGTATGGTCAATAAACGTCATAAAGTCACACCATATGAAATTGTTCATAAACGCAAGCCTAACATTCAACACTTTCATGTATTTGGTTCTCTATGCTACCCAAATAATGATCGTGATGATCTTGGTAAACTTAAAGCAAAGTCTGACGTCGGTATCTTCATTGGATATTGTGAAAACTCAAAAGGATTTCGAATCTACAACCGTTGTACTAGAGAGATTCAGGAGACTATTCATGCTAATTTTGATGAGCTCACAGAAATGGCTTCTGAGCAAAACAACTTAGGACCCGCAACCAACCGTCTTAACTTTCCAGACTCTTCAGCTGAACCATTGTCACTAACTCGGAAAGAATTGGAAACATTGTTCTCTCCATTGTTCGATGATTCGTTTGAGACACGTGCACCAGATGTATCCACTAGTTCCGCTGCTCAACCTGATAACATTCAAGTACCTGATACACCGGTTACTATAACTACAATATGATGTGCGTTTTGCCAACCATGTTTTAAAATTTATAGAAACAAGAATTACCGGTTAACTAGGAACACATTCGGGCAAGTATACCCTAGTCAATTGTAGTATAGTAGTGGTAAATCAAGGTCGTCCCAAGAGACTTGGTGGCACTCAAGTGTTGTTT
>LBNU01002027.1:0-36899 GCA_014162995.1 Artemisia annua | reverse complement strand
AACAAAAATGAAAAGTATGGCTCAAAGGGTTTAACTACGGGTATCTAGCGTTAAAGATAAACGCTAACAAATGGGTTCCAAATACGAGGATAACTAACCGATGTGGTTAGCAAAAATTTGTTTTGTAAACGGATGGCCATTTGGTTTTATTCCTAAGGTGCCTCTTTATCACACGAATACACTTATATCACACGAATGCGATCTTACTGCGGTCTGGTAATGATTTACAAGTATTCTAGAATAAATAAAATCACCGGCACACTCATAGCAAAAGATCAAGCATAAAAGATGTATGCTATATAAGAAACAGGCTCAAATCCTCACAATTTAGTGAAAAGGGCTATAAATTGTGCTAGCAAATGTCATCGATCCCAGAATGGATTGCAATATTAATCGGGACACATCTCGAGTTTTTCAACATTACAGATTTCACCAGTGGATTAATCTAGTTATTCTAATATATTATCCTAAAAACGTGAAAACAAATAGATTATAAGGGCAAACAAGTATACAAAATTTTAAATTAGCCCAAAAATTTGGAAAAATTAAAAATGAGTTTCGTTTTTCCTATTATTTTACTTCCCCCCACACTTAAGTTAAGCATTATCCTTAATGTAAAAATAAACTTCAAAGCATGTAAAATAAGGAAAATAAATAAATAGATAGTTCAAGAGAAACAAAACTTCCCGGGCCGTAGAAATCACGATCGAACTCCAAGTGATAAGATGCTAAGCATGTGAGATCAATCGATTTCGCTTCCACAAAACATCAACACACCAAGTATAAAGTTACCAATAATCCAAGTCTACAAGAGCTTATTAAATCTGCAAAAACAAAGTAAACTACAAAAAAAACGCGTAAAATCCTAAAACTCACTTTCGTAGGCATCACGATTGCATTTAGCGTATGCAACAAGCCTTTTAAACCCCTCGGTGGCCCGAGTGGACGAGTGAAGTCTCGTGAGGGTTTCCAGTGAACATACCCACAAAGTTCAAAACATTTTTATTTTTAATAACAACGTACTTATTTATACACAACGTACTAAATAGCAAAACCGAGTTTAAGTAAAATAAAAGAAATGACACTCTTGAAAATACCAAAAGACATTTAAAACATAAACAATCTAAACACAAACACACAAGAAAAAAATACGAAAAATGAAAAATAACTAAACATAACACTAAACATAACATTTAAATAAGCAACTAAGCAATATTAGCACTTACTAAACATTAACTCACATAAACCAAACATCAAATACTAAAGAAAACACAAAATAAAAAAACTTAAAATTTTTTACCGAGACATCCAACCGATCGGTTGGACACCCAACCGATTCGGTTGGAATTTATATTTTTTTACGAGAGTTCCAACCGATCGGATGGAAATCCATCCGATTCGGTTGGCACAAAATTTCAAAACATTTTTTTTTCGAAAACAATTTTTTCTTACAAACTTTTATTGATAAATAAAACAAGAACACAAAAAATAACGAACACGATTAAACCAAACACACAAACACATATATACTAGAAAAACACATAAACATAAAACGCCACTTAAAACAAAAATAAACATGAACACATATAAGCACGATCAAAGAAAATCACAATCACATAGACGCAAGCAAACATAATTAGTCACGTAGCACAAATCAAAAAAAGTCAATCTAAAACAAGAAAGGCTTATTCATAATTAATACGAAACTAATCTAGACAAAAATAACATGAATAAAAAACAAAAAACATGCAAGAGATCACATCGCATATTAAACATAAACTCATGAAACAAGAAAAAAACAAAAACTAAAATTAATTTGGGACAGAACCCTCCAACCGAATCGGTTACGGGTTGTGACCGATCGGTTGGATTGGTTTTAGTAGTCTAGCCGATCGGTTGGATGGCCAGCCGATCGGTTGGACATTTCTGGTTGGTTTTGGTGGTTTTTTTCACAAACATTTTCGAACATATTTAGGAAGCAAACTTTTTAATGAGCATTTTAGAAACACATGAAACCAAAACTCCGGCAACCTGCGCTAATAATCTGTTGCGGCGGTGCCGGAATAATGATCAAGCAAGCAAACAATATATCAATCAAGAAGACAATCAAACAAACACAAGAATACAAACACAAGTCCCCGGCGACGGCGCCAGTGGGTAATTCATAGGTCGTCCCAAGAGACCTTGGTTGCAGCTCAGTGTTGTTTGTTTGTTTAGCAAGTAACAGTCGGTGGTTATGATTATCACGGATCAAACCACAAGAAAAGCATATGAGAACATTCACACAAAGAACATACATGGCTGGACAAATGATTACATGGTATTTAGGATGTTTAGTTTGGAACATTTTATCAAGCGTAACCCTTTCGGCCAAAATAACCAATAATAATTTAGTTTTATAAACCAAATATGCATAAGCCTCAATCAAATGGTCATGTCATGAGCCTTATACCTAAACCAACACAAACAAAGGTTCTTTCGACACATAACTTTGATGTCATTAATTTGTTAAGTACCATTTACTTGAAAGATGATGGAAACACTAATTCAAAAGATGTCTTTCGACCGATAATCCAAATTAAACCTTTACATGTTATGTTTATTAAATTTCTTATACAACGTCACAAAGTAATAGATCAAAACCATTCGTCGACTAATGAATTGAAATCAACCACTATTGAGAATTCTTTCGCTATAGACTCAACAATGGTTAATCAAAATAATAAACAAGACAAGTTATAATTTAACCAAATATGATGTCTTTCATCATAACCAAACAACACTAATTGTATCCAAAATCCTATTATCACCAGTTAACATAATATCCAAACAAGCATTAAGAGATTATTATTATTAGAACACATCACATGAAACATAAAGAACCAAACATGAGATATGAAATTCAACATTCTTAAAAGCAACAGAGTTTACCCAAGGTATCCATTACAATAGGTAAATTAGAGCAAAGGTAGTGACAAATTCGTCCTTGAGGGTGGAGCCGCGATTTGCACTTGGTGAAAATTCGTCCTTTAGGGTGGGCTTGATATTCCCATGGTAATTGGTAACAATTTTCCTTTAAGGTGGAGGCTGGAATTGTACCTTTATTTTGGTGACAAATTCGTCCTTGAGGGTGGAGGCTCGATTTGCACACCTAGAACACAAGCCAAAGTGGTCTTTATTTATAGTAGAAATCAAGCCTTAGCCTCCAAGCAAGTTTATTAGACACAAAGTGTCATAAAATGGCAGTAAATGGAGTTATTATGGAGACATGATCGGACTTGGGGCTTAAAGACACTTAAATAAGCATTAAAAATGACTTGGGAGGTCAGAATCATCCAGCCGAATCGGTTGGGCTCCAACCCGATCGGCTGGAAGATGACCAAAAGCACCAACCGAATCGGTTGGGCTCCACCGATCGGTTGGATGCATTTTGGCAGAAAATGGTAAACTTGAAAGTTTTGATCTTTCTCTTAGCTTTCCGTGGCCGAAAACGGGAGGTCAAACCGAGTTCGTATGCTCAACTTATGGCCAAAATGGTGAAGGTGTGTCGGGAACAACGAGTCTTCAATAATTCTTCGTTTGAGCTTCTTTTCTTCATTTACTTCTCGTTTTCCTTCTTGTACTTTTATTCTTGAGTCTTTGGAGTGACAACTTCATGACTTTATCTTCTCGAATATACTCCAAGAGACTTTCATTTGTCGAGAATTCTTCGTACATGCATAAATCTTCGTTTATTGATGTTTTTACGTCTTTTTCTGCATTTTCCTTACTTTGAGCTTCCATGAACCTAAAACAACGAATTATGCTCAATTAAAGTACCATAAGTTCATAAAAGTGACCATAAAATCCACAATAACGCGACTAAAACATGTTAATTTTGAGGCGTTATTCACAATAGTAACACCCGATGCACCCCCAACTGAATCACCAACAATAGACGAACAAACCGCTTCCAATACCGACTACCCAACTGAAGATCTGAATCAACCACAAGTACCCAAACCTGCAAATTATGATCCAAATGCGTTCTTCAATCCGTTTGCTTCAACTCTGAACTTTTCTGATATTGCTGAGTCGTCAACATGCAATTTGGAACCAACTAATATGCAGCAGTTTCATAACCCTCACCCTTCAACACATCATTGGACTCGTGACCATCCAATCGTCAATATCATTGGTCATCCAACAGCTCCAGTCATGACTCGAAAGAAACTTCACTCCGATGCCAAACATTCCATTTATGCTCTAACCGTTTGTCATGAAGAACCTAAAAACATCAAACAAGCTCTCACTTACGACAACTGGATTGAGTCAACGCAAGAGGAACTCAACTAATTCAAACGCTTTGAAGTTTGGGAATTAGTTGAACGACCGGATGTGGTTTATGTCATTGGGCTAAAATGGATTTGGAAAAACAAATTGGACACAGAAGGCACGGTTATTCGTAACAAATCACATTTGGTAGCTAAAGGATATACTCAGGAGGAAGGAATTGACTTTGAGGAATCTTTCGCACCAGTGGCTAGACTTGAAGCTGTTCGAATATTTTTGGCATACGCTGTTCACAAAAACATGGTCGTTTATCAAATGGATGTGAAAACTGCATTTCTGAACGGTCAATTACGTGAGGAGGTATACGTTAGTCAGCCAGAGGGATTTGTCGACCCAGAGCACCCGAATCATGTCTACCGACTTAAGAAGGCTCTCTATGGTCTCAAACAAGCACCCAGGGCGTGCTTTTTAGCTTGCTAATTCATTCACTAAAGGTTTATTAGATCCAACTTTGCTTATCCAAAAACACGGGGAATATGTTTTAATTGTGCAAATATATGTCGATGACATTATTTTTGGTTCTACTAATAAAAAGTACTCAAACGCTTTTGCCAGATTAATGAAACAAAATTTTGAAATGTCAATGATGGGTGAACTTACGTTCTTCTTAGGACTACAAGTTCATTAGTCACCCCGTGGAATTTTCCTAAATCAGTCCAAATACGCTCTTGAGATAATTAAGAACCATGGAATGACCAGTTGTGATACTTACAATACCCCTATGGCCAACACAACTAAGTTAGATGCGGATACAAATGGGAAACCAGTTGACCCTACAAAATACCGAAGTATTATTGGGTCACTCATGTATCTCACCGTTAGTAGACTGGATATTGTATTTGCTGTATTTATGTGCTCTCGCTATCAGTCCAGTCCTACTGAACGTCACCTCAATGAGGCTAAGAGAATCCTTCGATACGTAAAGGGAACCATTCACTTGGGGATCTGGTATCCGAAGGATTCCGGTTTTGAACTAATAGCTTTTTCAGATGCTGATCATACAGGGTGTATGGATGCACGCAAAAGTACTTCTGGTGGTTTGCAGTTTCTTGGTGATAAACTTGTGTCTTGGCAATCAAAGAAGCAGGATTGCACCTCACTTTCATCAACAGAAGCTGAATATGTTGCCATGTCTGCTTGTTGTGCACAAGTCATTTGGATGCGTACACAACTAATGGACTACGGTTACTTATTCAACAACATTCCGATGTAATGTGACTCGAAAAGTGCGATAGCAATCTCCTGCAACACGGTTCTACATTCAAAATCTAAACACATTGATCTCGGATATCACTTCATCAAGGAGCATGTTGAAAAGGGTACAATAGAGTTATATTTCGTGGGTACTGAATACCAACTGGCAGATTTGTTCACAAAACCTTTAGCTCCCTCAAGGTTTACTGAGCTAGTCCACCGGATTGGTATGCGGTGTTTGACTCCAGATGATCTAAACTCTTTTCTTGAAAACAATTAACTGAGTCAAATACCAAAACCATTTTTGTAAATATTTATCAAAAATAAAAGACAAAATCAAAAAAATCTTCAAAATACCAAAAAGATTTTTTCTCTCATTTTTCAAATGCAAGTACACTACCTTCATCAACACTTCGGTTTATCAAAAAATTTCACAATTTTCATACCAAGTGTTGAGGGGGAGAAAATGTTCTTCAAAATTCAAAAATCTTGTTCAAACATGTGTACTTACATATTTCATAAGAAATGATGTTATCTTATAATAATGGTGGAAATTCACAGGTTATCCCTCATATCATTTATTTTTATACTTCTCTAATTTCCTTCAGCCTAGTATGTCTTTGTCATTAACGGTCGTTGCATTAAACCGTTATATATTTAAGCTTTTGGACTTTTAAATGGTTGTTATGTAGTCTAGGGACCAATATTGCCAAAAAGTCAAAGTTTTTCAAAATCCATAACCAAAACAAACACCCCCGTCGTTTTTCATTTTTTACAAAATACAAAAACAAACACACCCCTTTTCTATCAAACGGCCCTAAATCAAAACACAAATCCGTGCTCTAAATCTTCAAACTGTAAGTGATTTCATGATCTTTGGCCTAAATTATAACATGGTTTTCAACCAATTTGATTATCAATGGCTAGATTTTTCACTATAACGTTTTCGAGATCTAGGGTTTCTTTGATTTCGAATGTGATTCATATATGATTTTTTGTTCAATGTTTCAT
The DNA here is from genome assembly GCA_014162995.1 of Artemisia annua. Lineage (NCBI taxonomy): Eukaryota > Viridiplantae > Streptophyta > Magnoliopsida > Asterales > Asteraceae > Artemisia > Artemisia annua. The sequence goes on along the minus strand of LBNU01002027.1, from coordinate 30,362 downwards.
AGGGCTTTTGTTACAATTAGGATTATATACATGCTAGAAACATTTAATCATAACAATAAACATGTTTGGATGGATTTCGAAACTTAGGGTTTAGGTACGAATTGGGTACTTTTGTTTGAGTGTTGTTATGCTTAATTTTTGTGGTGGGATATGTTTGTTTGAGTGTCTATTTCATGCCAATGCTTGTTAATTGCTTTATTTCATCTCGTTAGCATGATTTAGAAAGTTAGGGTTTAAGTTCGAATTGGGCGTTTCTATAGTTGTGTTATTGAGTCTAATTAAATAGGAAATTGATTAGTAGACCTAATAAATGGACCTACTAATGGACCTAATGCATAAATACCTTGTACAGTGTATGCACTGTACAAGGTATTTATGCATTAGGTCCATTAGTAGGTCCATTTATTAGGTCCGTGTATCAAGGTTCAATTAAATAGTCTATATGTGTTTCTATGGATATTAATTAATGAATTTCATGGGTTTTACAACATGTATACTCGAATTATGTGTTCTAGATAACTTAGGTCTCGTTATGATTTTGAAATCTTATGAACATGCCTTTGATGAGATCCTAACTGTTGCTTCATACTCATTTCATCATATATTCATTCAAGGAATCCAATTTTACAAAGAAAAAGTATGTCATCATTGATTTCGAAAGTTCTTGTATAAGTTCTTGTTAATTTTTCGAGATCTCTCCTTAACGAAAGTTATCAAGAACTCTTTGAAAATTACCGAGATCTCTCCACAAAAATTATCGAGATCACAAGTTTTTGAGAACTTTCAAAGTTATCGAGAACATACATAAATGTATAATGAATGAATGCTCATGAATGTGTGTGATGTTTATGTTGTAACCATGATTATTAACTTGTGCTTGTGTAGTATTAATGTACATGTATTCCTTAGATGTTTTGTGCTTTGAATGTCTCATTTCTATGTCTTAAGATATATATGTTAAATTGCAATTACTATCACATCACAATTGATAATTAAAAGAACCATAAATGCAACATATAACTTGTATGTCTTTGTATATCAAACATGAATGCGGACTAAAGACTAACGAATCTGGATGTTTGATTTCATGACATTACATTTACAGAACACAATGGTTGAACACACTGAATCTGTCCCAGAACAAACTCTACCACTACTCGCACTCGGAGAGGTTGTCCCTGCAAACTACAACATCACCATATGCCAAAACAATCCACGTATTGACTTCAACAAACTTCGCATTCCCGAAGATACGTGCAAGATTGTTAAAGACATACTACTAGCTCATCCCTGCAAACCTATGCTTACAAAGTCTACATCAGTCCCAATCTTCTACATTCATCAATTCTGGTACACTGCTCGGGCTAACTTGGATGATGAATCCTTCACTGTCAAGCTAGATCGTCAGGAATACACCGTAGACCTTGATGTTCTTCGAACCGTTCTCATATATGCCAAAACAATCCACGTATTGACTTCAACAAACTTCGCATTCCCGAAGATACGTGCAAGATTGTTAAAGACATACTACTGGCTCATCCCTGCAAACCTATGCTTACAAAGTCTACATCAGTCCCAATCTTCTACATTCATCAATTCTGGTACACTGCTCGGGCTAACTTGGATGATGAATCCTTCACTGTCAAGCTAGATCGTCAGGAATACACCGTAGACCTTGATGTTCTTCGAACCGTTCTCATGTTACCTACACCTAAAGAGTTTCATCCCATGCTAACCGAACTTGAAATCCTGGATTATCTCATTGATCTAGGATACGATGTTCAAGATGAACTACCTCTCATCCGTCTGTCAAGATTCAATGTTAAATATCTAGCTCAACCATGGAGAACGTTCTACATGTTGATTGTTAGATCTATTGCCGGCAGGAAGAGTGGTCACGAACATCCACGATTAGAGCACCTGCAAGTATTCTGGGGAATGATGAGCGACATGATCCATCACATTCAAACCGATCGTGAAAGGAGCGTGATTCCGTTCGTCAGGTTCACAAAGATGCTCATCGAACACTTCTGTGCGAAAACACCTGACTACATCAAGAGAATGCATGACCCCACAGAACCCAAAGACACCTACAACCATGACTACAGGATCTCCTTCGTCAAAACCATCAAGTTTGTTACAAGGACGAAAGGAATGAGAATTCCAGACTACTTTTTGGATGAAGAGATCAGAAAGACTCAAAACTTCAAGATCTATGATAAAGCCTTTCAAGCTGGGAGAGTTGGATACACCGGTGTAGAAGAAGAAGAACCAGCTTCTATAGTTCAAACCCGTAGCAGAAGAGGTGGAAAGACGGGAAGCACAAGCAGTACCACCACCTCACAACAATCCAAGTCTACNAAGTCTTGGTTGTGGCATCGACGTTTATCCCATCTTAATTTCGACACGATCAACAAATTGGCCAAAGACAACATCGTCAACGGACTCCCAAAGTTCAAATACACCAAAGATCACTTATGTCCATCTTGCGAACAAGGTAAGAGCAAAAGAGCAACATACAAACCAAAAACCGTACCTAGTTCGGAAGCAAGGTTACACTTGTTACACATGGACTTATGTGGCCCGATGAGAGTTGAAAGTATCAATTGGAAGAAGTATATTCTTGTTATCATCGATGATTATTCAAGATATACATGGGTGAAGTTTTTGAGATCAAAAGATGAAGCACCTAGCACCATCATCACCTTTCTGAAGCGTATTCAAGTTCTACTTCAAGCTCCAGTAAGGATTGTAAGAACTGATAACGGCACAGAATTCACAAATCAGGAGTTAAGAACGTATTTTGAAGATGTTGGTATTACAGAAACAGAATCTGAGTTCGGGTCTGAGTCAGATGATGAGGAAGACTTCGAACGAAGAACTAAAGCAGGTGATGATGAAGAAGAGTTTCCGGGACTGGAACTGGCAAAACAAATAAGCAAGGAAACTCTTCACAAGGAACAAAAGAAAGGTACAGGGATCACCATCAATGAACCCAGTGGTGATTTTCATGATGAAGAAGAAGCAAATGAACCAGTTGATGAACCATTAGTCGACAAACGCAAACTGAAAAGCGTTATTGTCGATCCTAGAGCAGAAGAGAAGCAACATTTGAAAGAACTAAGAGAAGCTGCACTCCTCAATCTCCAACATCCACAGCCTCATCAACGACCGCTCAACCTAGAGGCACAAGAGGGTGGGTCAAGCAGCACGTTAGCTCCTCCTTCCACAACTTTGACTCAGATTGAAACAGAACAACAAGATCCAGAAGGGAATGTCATAATGAAGGAAGCCATAGAAGAAAATGTTGCAGATTTACAACTGGAGAATGAGCCTTCTGAGTTCATCACACCTGAGTTCCTTGATCATGTTCAAAGAGAAGAAGAACTGAAAAAGAAAGCAAGTGAGGAGTCTGAAAGATTAGTTAGTGATGTACAAGACGAAGAATTCTTTGACACCGATCAACTCATCAACACACCACCTCATTCATCTTCACAGGATCCACGAATTCCTAAAGGCACACCTCCAAGGGATCCCTCTCCTCCTCCATCTGAACCTGAACATGAGTCATCTTCAACATCATCATCACACCACTCATCTCCACCACCACCACCAAAGAAAACATCCAAAGGCAAATTAATCAAGAAGAAGAAGGGAAGCTCATCATCTATGACAGAATCACAAAAGATCAAGCAAGCTGTTGCTATGGCAAGGAAGAAGAAGAAGGACACACAACCACAAGATGGAGATTTGAAAGACCAAGTTCATAAGCTAGCAAAACAGGTCACAACCTTGACTACTCAAGTCAAGGATCTCAAAGACTCGACTTCTATGGTTGAAAAACTCCTACAAGCTGACATGAGTGGCATGATAAAGTCATACACCGAAGAATACCTCATCGACAATCTTGCTGCAATTACTCAACCAGCAGTGTCTGAACTTCTTGAACCAGTCCGAACAGAGTTGAACTCCAGGATCATGCATAGCATTGAACAAATGCTCTAGTCAACACCCTTTTATCTCCGCATCAACAGGGCTCCACCAGCACCAACTGACCTAACCACAGAACAACTACAAGCCCTGTTAGCTGCAAAACTCAGAGATAAAAAGGATAAGACTCCTGAAGAATCAACGATGTTTGAGGCACTCCAAGCCATTTCCTCAAAAGAATCATGCAAGGAAGCTGCTGGCAAACACAAAAGATCAAGGAAGGGTGATGATCCTGATGCCGATCCCAAAAGCAAGAAATCAAAGACATCAAAAGGACCATCGTCTTCTCAAAAGCCTCAGAAGACTTCCAAGACTCCACCAACAAAGCAACATGCACCTGCATCCGGCTCCGGTCCAACTCAATCAGAAGAGCCATTCATGCTTCAACCAGCTGACACTCAGGAAGAACCCACATCACCTGCTCCCGAATCACCAACTCCTGAATTTCAAGCTGGACCATCATCAACATCAAAGAGCAAGGAGAAAAGGAAGTCTACAAAGTCAAAGAAGATGAAGAAGTCCACTCCATTCTCCTGGTTAGATGTGGAAGAAGCTACAAAATCTGATTGGTTGACCGACATGATCAAAGCACAACCTCCACTTGAAGCCGACGAACCACTGCCTAGAAATACTTTGCAGATTACTCAAAGTATCATGACGGAACTTCAAGTTGAGAAGTTGACCAAGGCTGAACTGAAAAGGATCAATCGTGATGCACTTGACTTTCTGAAGAAAAGATCAGGGAACAAAGTTGAACTCGAATACCACATGGAGAACATCGCCTGCGCTTTATCTGGCACGTTCGACTGGCTGAACCCTGAATCCAACATCGACACGCAAAAAAAAGACAAGACTCCTTACTTCACAGACTGGACAAAGCCATTGCCTCTTCAAGGCTTTCCTGAGAAACCTAAGATCCCATACCGCTACTTCTTCAACAACGATCTCCGATATCTTCAACATGCTCATGAGACTTCCAAGGAACGATATGCATCCTCACTAACGATTTCCGTTCTAGCTGCCAGATACGACTTACCAGACATTGAAGAGACTACACCAATTTTTAGCAAATCAGTTGTCACTTACAACAGGGAAGCTCTTCTCGGTATTCAACATTGGCCTGACAAACGAAAACTCGGTTACACGCACAGATTACACCTTACATCAAGTGAGAATGTCAAGCATCCGCTTCGTATCGTTGCTATCATGGAACTCGTGGAAGATAGAAGATTCAACTACACTTTCATGAAAGAAATCATCGTCAAGAGACTGGATGAGAAGCAATACAAGTTTTGTGAAGCAGACTTCCCAGATCTGAACCTGAATGACATCGAAGATATGTATTTGGAAAAGGTTCAAGGAAAAATGCTCAACTTCCCAAAGGAAACACAATACAACTTCATCGCGTCTCTACTTCTCTACATCAGACGGTTAATAGTTCAAGAAAGAGTGGAAGACCTTCAGCTGGGTGTTGAAAGTTATCAGAACAACATCAACCTCACTAAACCACAGCTCATATTTCCTGGAATTCAAGAATTATCACAGTATACTCTCGTGCAACAACCATCGTTTGGAATCACCTACCTCAACAAGAAGAATAAACTTCGTCTTATGAGGTTCGATGAAATTCTGAAGTTCTATGATTAGACACTTCGAAGAGTTTGTGAAGGGTTGGCTGAAAGATTGGTTGATGAGAAGAAGAGGTTAAAAGAGGGTCAAGAAACTAGGTGGAAAGCTAATGGACACAGAATGATTCGCAACTTTGTTCACACCGTTGAAGAAAGGTTGTACCGTCGTGAGCAGATCAGGAGATTGGAAAGCTATATTGGTGTTCGACCTTCATTTCCGGTCTTGACATTCAGACGACCTGATCCTCAGTTCACAGACTTTTGATGCTTAGCCTACTGATGAACCCCAGCTCCCATTTTTCTGGTACCATCATTTCAATATTTTCACTTTATTGATTGATTTGTAAATTACTACGGCTTGTGCACACATAACAGTATACAACCCGCACTTTGTACTTAAAGGACCCTGTGGTACGCATCAGTGCCACAATCCTCATAATAAGGAGCGAAAGCTTCTTACTTTTGAGTAGAATTAACAAACTTTTCATGATTTCTACAATTCTGCTCAAAAGACAAGTATTACACCTCAATAAGTAGTCACTTGTTGAGGGGGAGTACTTGATCAAAAACATCGTTCTAAATCTTAAAGTCTTGATTAATTTCTCCCCATAAGACTCAAAAAGGCATATTTTAATCAAAAACATATACAAAAACAACATTTGATATGCTATTTTTGAGGGGGAGAAGATGAAAAAGTGATTAAAATATGATGTCAAAAGTTTTATCTTGTGCGAGCTCGACTCAGAATTGACCCATGAATTGATGAAACAACAAATGTTAGTATTCGAAAGGATTTATCCGAGTAGAAAGTACCGTTTCGAGAAACTTTTTTTAGACGTTTACTTTGACGGGTCTAACTTTATTTTAGGAATGTTAACAACTTCAAGTTAGTTATTAGGGCTATTTATCACCTAAAAACTGATAATGTATCCCTTTAACTAAGCAACGTAAATGTGTCCCTCGGGTACATGTCTATTAATAGTGGATCAATTCAAAAAGTGTCAACTCTTCCCGCATATGCAAATTTCTGAAAACATTCATAAGCATATGTGGAGGGGGAGTCTTTCATTTAAAATCAAAACCCTCAAAGTGTTAACAAAAGTTTTTACTATCATAAACACTTTGAGAGATTTTCAAAGATTTGGTTCAAAGGCATCAATAGGATAGTCATGGAGTTACAAGGTGACTAAGGATAGGAATAACCGTCCTATGATCTGCCAGAACCGGAGGGATCTACCCAAGTACATCACCAATTGTTTGATATTAGAAGTCCTTAGGTATGATATGACAAAAGGAGAAAAGAATGAAAGGAGAAAGAAGGGGTTGAAGAATTAAAAAGAAAATGAAAGAAAAGGGTGAAAAGAAATAGCCCTCCAATTATTCAACCTTAGGGCAGACACCGGGTTCAATTCATATGCTACTGGTAGTTGCTAAGGCGACACCGGTATTGAAGATAAAAGACGTCATGGACCCAGTGACGCAATGCACTAAACCTTCTTAGCCACTCAGGCATCTCTCAAAAGATGTTTGTTTCATTCTCACGGGGAACCAGTGTAATCTATCGACCGTCTATTAGAGATGGTGGATATTGAAACAGGAGGCCCTCTGCTCCATGCCTCAGCATAGGAAACCAAATGTGCACTTATCGAGTCTAGAGCCACGAGATAACATAAAAGATCTCTTAGGAACACACAATGCTTCTACACTAAGTGTCTTACATCAATGAACACTAAGTGTAAACTATTGAGTCCTACGCAGATCTTAGCAATCTGCCTTGAACGTTTATGAGAGATTTACTTAGGTATTTCTCGAATGATTGAACGGAAATCCTGCCAGGGTCAACATCAAACAGCCCTGACAGCAGGTCACTTCGGTGATTCCTTGTGGATTACGCTTAGTGTGTTCGATGGTTCCAAACGGTCTACAGTCGTGGGGTGATCTCCAGCGACTCACCTAATCGTGGGTGTACGTATGTATGTCTGTGTAAGCCCTCTAGGGGGTATCCGATTCGGAACGGCCTTGGTAAGGATTAGGAGGAGTCTTCACACTATGTTGTCGACGAATTCTAATTCCGAACCTGTAAGTACCGGATGTTTTATTGCTAACTGTTTTAATGCAGGTACAACCACCATCTTGAACACCAAACTTCCACATGCTCATACTTGCATCACAACAACTATGAAAGCTCTCATGAAAGATTGAAGCAACGTATAAGTCAAAGAAAGATTCTATGCCAAACAAAAGAATCTGCAAAGTGAAAAGACAACGATCTAAAGCAAAGCAATGTTCAAAGAAGAATTTTACATCAACACTAAGAATCTTCATCAAAAGAAAAGAGAGCTACACGCGTATGAAAGTTTCAAATGTCAAAGCTGTATGAGCATGGTGGAAAGGCACAGATCCACTGGAGTCTAAGAGAGTGACGAATGGCAGAATACTACATAAATTGATCACTATCACATCTTCAAAGATAAAGAACAAAGAACGATGAATCATTTCTACTACTCAAATTTTTGAAGACGTCTAAAGCTATGAAAGTCAACAACTAAGGATAAAGATAAAGACGTCGAGCAACCTCAATGACCGTGACGAATTTCACTTCCTCATAACCGATCCTTAGGGGGAGATTGTTAGGATCTAAGTTTATTACTATTTATCAAGTCTCGGTTATTTCAGAACATGTAATAGGTTGCTACTATATTTACTTTAATCATGTAACGTATGAAGTCCAAGTACACGTCTAATGGGCCTCAAAGCCCACGACATAGACTAGATAGGGAGGAAGGGAGTGTTGACCTATTCCTCACCTATAAATAGGACCTCATGTAAACATTTCATTTTGTTGGTTATTTCATTATCTTAAGAAAACTCTTGCACTTTTACCTTTCATATTGATCTAATCAACCAAACTCTATTCTCTTCTCATTTCTACCAAAACCAATACTTGTGTTTACAATATGGTGACCTAACAGGTTATTTTCGGTTCGGTTCGGTTTCGATTTTCGGATTTTTCGGTTTTTCTGTTCACCCCTAACCTGAAGTCCTGAACCCATGCTTCTAACCTACCGAGTTACCCAAACTAATATTGGAATGGACTCGATTGAATTGGTAATAGGCCCAACCCACCCAAAACCTTACTTAAATTGCCATTTGATCTCCAAATTAATCTAAGTGGTCTTCTTCTGTGTCCCGCAACTCTTGCTACGAAGCATTACTCCTCTTTCCATTTTGTGCGCCGACTACAAAATAAATTAAGATTTGACAGTCTATGTAATATCTCTGCTACTCAAGTAGTACACTAAATTAGTAAATTTATATCGAACATCACCAAAAACTAGCTTCCAAGGAACAAGATCACTGATCTAATTTATGCTTATAACATAATCAATAATCTTAATCTAGCTTACAATGTATAAAAAGGAACAAGATATGTTTAAAACAAGTGAGAAACAAACAAAACAACTGAACTATAAACAGCCAGTCATAAAGATGTTGGTTGCTTGAATATTTGTATACTAAATGCTGGACAAAACAGAAAAGCCTCATCTTTGCTTTTTTCTTTTATCTCTCAAAAGTATGCTGAAAATATGGCTACGGTACCAAAGATCTATATACACAGCGAGTTGCAAGTAAAATGACTGATCATTTTCTGACGAGAGCCAACACAAATAACACAAAATAAGATAACCATTCTACATATAGGAGACCTTTTGTCCAAAGTCTTGGTAGCTGGTACGTTACATATCCCTGGTCAATGCAACACAAATATGTAGGCTTATCATCTTACAAACTCGATCCCATTGACATATCTTGTGGATCAAAAAGCGGATAAACATGAACCGTTACAGTCATCGATCAAAAAGACCATCGATTGGACTCCCATTAGAAATTTAGACACGAGGCCCAAAAAATAAATAATAATAATAATAATAATAATAATAATAATAATAATAATAATAATAATAATAATAATAATAATAATAAAAGGCCCAGCAGTGCAACACAATACAAAACAGCAAAGTAAGACAAGACATGCCTGTCCAGGATTGTTAATCTCAGAGTGTGTAGCAAAGGTGTGGCTATTTTTTCTTGTCATAGGCCTCTATGTTCTAAGGTTAACATTCACGGCTAAAACGCGGACGAGTAAAGCTGAATAGTAAAGAGGCCTACCTGAATAGTAAAGAAAAGAAGCCGGTGGGTACAAAGCTTCTTATCCTTCCAGAAGAACCCCCATCCCTCTCTCTTATTGAGAGGATTGTTTACATGATCTCGTGGCGATTCATTATTGATGCTCCGCTGGTTGCAGCTGCCATAGGCTTTTGGCGATCCAGCTAATGTTTTTTTTTTTTCTTTTTGTTTTTGTTTGTTTGTTTTTTTTTTAATTTAAATTATTACATATATTTTCTTTAAAAAATATATATTTGAAAACTAGTAACAGATGTCGCAAATCATGTGTTAAGGATTTGCTAATATTTATTCTCAATATTAGAAAAAGGGGTATCGTGATTTGTGCAAATTTTATTACATTAAATAATTTTTTATTTTCAAACAAAAAGTGGAATTGTAATAAGAGTGCCATTGGGGCATTGCTCCAATGGTATAACTCTGTGCCTAGGTCCTTACGAGGTCCTGGGCACCCAAAAGAAATGCGCCGATTTAAACCTCCCTTTCTGGAGGAATTGTAATAGGACTAATCGATAACTTATTGGTTTACCGACATTATTATGGAGAATTATTTGGCTTCATGCGGTGTTGTTTTGTGGCTAATTTTATATTGTGTCAAGGTATTATCTACTTCTCCTTCACATCAAATGAAAATAATAATGGCATCATTACTATATAAACCTTATCATATCATAAACCATTGGGGCTTTGCTCCAATGGTATCACTCCATGCCTAGGTCCTTACAAGGTCCTGGCACCAAAAGGAGAACACCCGTCAGTGTTTCTCCACCGATTTAAACCTCCCCTGGAGGAATTGTGATAGGACTAACTGATAATATATTGGTTTGCAATTCCACTTTTTATTTGAAAATTAAAAATTATTTGATATAAAATTGGCACAATCATGATACCCGTTTTTCTAATATTGAGAGTAAATATTAGCAAAGCCTTGGCACGTGATTTGCGACATCCGTAACTAGTTTTTAAAATATATTTTTAAAGGAAATACATGCAATAATTAACATAAGGTCTATTAAAAAAAATAGTTGGATCACCAAAAGCCTCGCGGTAGCTGCAACCGAGCAACAATTGTCATAATTCTCAAATTTTTAGGTCAATTCATTATTCCCGACATTTCCTATTCATTAAATTTCAATTCAACATTTCACGTAAACAAGGTTTACGGGTATCCATTTGACGAGACCGGGTAGGTTAAGTCACATTTTCAACCATCGTACATTTCCTAGACTAGGGTTAGTCTACATTGCATCACGACATCATTTGCATTCTATTCCACTCGTAAATATATATTTTCAAGTTACCCTTATTTATTTATTTGTATATAAATAATAAGACAAGTTATTAATTTTTAACCTAATGTACCAAACAAATTCCATTAGTGCACTAATATATTTTTATATTAGTTATTTTTCCATTTAGGTTATAAAAATATACTTTATTTATTTTTGGTGGTTAACCAAATAATAAACATTTACTTGAACCTATGTACCAAATAAAAGTATATTAATAAAGCAATACCTATCAAAATACCCAATGTGTATGAAAATTATATTTTTATAATTTTTATGACTTTATTATATCCCGTATAGTCCCGATATATTTTACGTTTAGTTAACCCGGTACACGATAACGCTAAAAATACCAAACGATGCACTAAACGGTACCCCGTAAAATCAAAGCGGGACAAAATTGACTAACCACCCACCTCTTCATGAGGTGGCCGGTTTTGGTGTCACTAGGGACACTTGTGTCTCTCATATTTACCCAACTATGTTACCACTATCTCTTATAGTTTACTAGTTACTATTACATGCACATTTCATAGATCAAAAAAATTTACATCTCTTGTTTTCCTCTCCTTGTACTCGTTCCATATTCAAGACCAAGAGGGACCAAAAATCTTTCAAGTTTNTGTGTATCGTTGGATGAGGAGAAAATGACAAGATGAGGGTTTATTGTAGTAACGACAAAGTAACTGGTGGGCTTTCTTTTCATTGGGCCTACAGTCCAATATCAATATACCAGCCCGTAAAATTTACAAAGAATAGTAAAAAAAGAAAAAGAAAAGATAATATCAATATTACAAAGTAAGCACTAAAGAAAGAACCAATTTATTATTTGTTGTTTGAAAATGAATTTCTTTGCAAATATTGATTGAAAATGAGAAAATATTGATTAACACAGTAACTACACATTTCGAATAAAAATAATAAATCATTTGCGAGCAATGACTAACAAGAAATATAAAAAACGTCAAACATGCATAGAAATCATAATGTAAAAGTACATAATTTATACATAGGCCTTTCAGACACCATATTAAAGAGGGTGTATGGTGAGGTGTGTGGCTGATGCACCTAATAATGGCTCCATGAATGTTTTCTTGGGTTTTTGGGATGTTTCTTGGTGTGTTATTGAGCTCAGTTTTTATACATTTTTAGTGTTATAAAGATACCAGATGAAAAAACTTGTATTTATTTATTTATTTATTTTTTTTTATAAATCTAAGCAACACCTGATGCAATTCTGAACTAAACATAGATCTTAAGATCTATGCTGAAACCAAAAAGTTCATTCTTAATGGTTCTGCAGTGAGCTAGATCTTAAGATCTATTCTGACATCCAAATTTTTATTACTTTTAAGTTTCAGGGTTTATTTTGTCCTTTTTTGTTCTGCAAGGTTTATGTTTGAATTCTAAGTTTAATTAGCTTTCTTTCCAAACTAATTAAATAGTCTAAATAGTCTCGTTTGTTTAGGGTTGAAACTTGGAGAGTTGTTTTTATAGAAATCAATAAACCCAACTTGGGAATTCAATTATCTTCTTGGGAATTCAATTATCTTCTTGTTATTCTTGCTATTCTTGTGATTTCTTCTCCCTCGAAACTAGGCTCTGATACCAAATAATGCTGGATTGTAATGGCCAAATAACAAGAAGATAATTAAATTCCCAAGTCGGGTAATTCGTTCATTGATTTTAATAAAATTAACTCTCCGAGTTTCAACCCTAAACAAATGAGACTATTTAAACAAATTAATTAGCTTGGAAAGAAAGCTAATTAAACCTAGAATTCGGACCTAAACCTTGCAAAACAAAAAAGGACAAAATAAACCCCAAAACTTAAAAAAATAATAAAAATTCGGATGTCAGCATAGATCTTAAGATCTATGCTCACTGCAGAACCTTTAAGAATGAACTTTTTGGTTTGAGCATAGATCTTAAAATCTATGCTTAGTTCAGAACTGCATCAACACCCAAATGAAAAAACTTATTTTTACTAAGATTTGAGTTATAAACGAATGAAAAGAATGGGACTTTTTTATTTATTTATTTTTTAAAGATTTGAGCTACACCCATATGAAAAAACTAAGTTTTGAGCAAGATCCGCATGAAAAAACTGAACTTCTTAAAAATTTGAGCTACATACCTAGATGAAGAAATTGGTTTTTTTGTTAAATGTGAATGATGCCAAGATGAGAAAAATGGATCTTGACAAGAAATGAAAGATACTCAGATGGAAATTTTGAAATTTAAAAAAAATGTGAGTGAAAATGAAGACTTAAATAGAAAAAGGTAAAGTAAATGATGGTAGCGTGACCAAAAGGAAAAAAAGAAAGTGACAGGTCTATGTACATAATTAATGTTTGCACTAGTTTTTATTTGAAATATTGTGTTGTATTGAACACATCTATAACTCTACACATGTTAGGAAGAACAGTCGAACAAATAAATTTTAATTTAACAATACAAATCAAACACACAATCGCAATCCCAATCAAACGGCTTTAAACATTATTAACTCATTAAAACTCCAAATGCCATTTCCCCTTTTTATACAACCAAATGTATGCTTTTCATTATCAAACCATAAATCGGTATGAGTTTGTTATCTAATGTAGGGGTATTAAAAGAGAGAATTTTATTAAATGAACAGTTTAAGATACTATCCTACGAAAATGGATGGTGCAAGTAAGATTTAGTAAAATGGTCTAACAAGGCACGCTTCCATTGAATGAAAGAAACGTTATTAATCAACTATAATTTTTACACGTGTTCGAACGCGCACTATGTTTATAAGTTTAAATTTAATAAAACATAAAAAGCAACAAAACGGAAAACCCAGGCGCACATGCGATGAGGCACGTTTCGTTTCAAATTATAGAGTACGCCAGCTTTTCGTTTAAAATCTAAAAGAAACCACAAAACGCCAAAATACAAGCACACTTCCTTTAAGAATTAACATGAGGTGTGAATGAAACTGTTATAAGTGTGGGCTTCATTTAAAAAAAAATCACAAAATGCCAAACTCAAGCGCACATGCTACCAGGGGCAATAGAACAAGCGCGCTTTATTTAATTTGATGGATGTGTTGGTGAATATGAAGTTATTGTTATGAATTGAAAGCAATAGAAAGTAATGTGAGTAGTTAGGTGGAGGATAAGTCAACATCACAAAAATAAATGTAAAATAAGTGTGTTGGTGATAGAATTGAAAGCAATATAGGTGAGAAATGAAGTTAATTCAATGGATGTGTTGGTGAGATAATTCAAAGCAAAAGAAAACAAAACTAAGCGCAAATGTGGGGCCCATGCTTCTAGGTGCGCGTGTGTACACGTGTCGTAAGGTTATTGGTTGTCTTGGGTGGTGTGCACGTGTTTGACACATTGGAAAGCGTCGTAGCTAGTTTTTATAAAATGAAGAAATTTAGTTTGTATTGGTAAATGAGGTATATTATATGTCTAGTTTGGTAATTAGTTTGGTATTAAACATGCACTGTTTGTGAATTCGACTTTTAGTACATGTTTGGATTTTGTAAATTGGTTTGAGAATAGGGCAAAAGAAGTGAGTTATAGGTACTTAAGGAGAAGACTACAAAATTGGATAAGAAGAATGAAGATTGCAAGAATAAGGTATATACTTGAATTGCGCTTTTATTTTTTCATTTATCTAATTTCATAAGCTGCTTTTAATAACCGGATGTAACTTTATAAATTTGAGTTATGTATTTGATTTGGGTATGCAATTATTATTATTTTATCTTTTTAGTGTTATTATGTATACATGTGTTATAAGAAAAACTAATGGTGTGTTTGTTTGATGGTTTTACTATGGACTTTTGAAATCAAAGTTTAAAACCTTTATTTGTTTTAAAGTTTGGATTTAAAATTTGGATTAGATTTCTAAAAATATTTTCAAATACTCATTAGTTGAGTGGGATATATGGACCTAAAGTTGTAGACCTAAAAATAAACCTAGCCCTATTAAGTGACGCTTGTTGTTTAATTAAAAATCCATTTAACTCTTTTATTATTCCCGATATGCCCATCCTTATGCAATTCCTAATTTTCAGTATATTCTCTCTCACACAATAATGCAGAAATCTTATTCTCTTTTAATTATGTTGTAATTGTTTTTGATTTCTCATGTATATTTGCTTCTCTCTTAAACGGGTGTATCTTTTTTAATTCTTATATGGGTTTTTCTAACTTGTGCCCTAAGGGCACAAGTTAAGCACACCATAAGTACACAGGGGCCTGCGAAAAAGTACATAGAAATTTACATAAAAGTACAGACAAGTGTACTTCTATGTCGGTTCTTATGTACTTTTATTGTGCTTAACTTGTGCCCCTAGAGCACAAGTTAGAAAAACCCTTCTTATATGGGTAACATGTCACAACCATCAACCATGTATTCTACTCCCTCCGTCCTAAAATAATTGTCCACAGACAAAAAACACAAAGTTTGATAAAACATTATTATTATAGCTTTCTCTTTCTTAATTTTTGCGCAAAAGACAGTTTTACCCTTAACCAATTAATTTATAACTTCTTTAAAGTTTGTAATACTAACCTCAAGTTAGGTTAATATGATAAACTTGATCTATATTCCCTTTCTATTTTTGGAAGTGAACAATTAATTTAAGACAACCCGAAAAGAAAATGTGAACTATAAATATTGGACGGTGGGAGTAGTATTTAAAAAGCGTGCCACAACCATTCCTGCGAAACACATTCAGACATGATCAAGGGTACATGAGACTATAAATAGATTACAAATGAATTAGAGATTGATCTTATGTTACTATGTTAGAGTGGCTTCACGACTAAAACTACTCCATATAGATATTATGTAGAACTATTAGAACTCGGTATATGCCTTTCAAATATGGGTTCTCAGATTAACAGGATGGCAACAAAATCTTCAAAAAATACCAACACATGTTGATGTAGTTGAGACCGGAACAATCATGAGAAAGAAGCAAAAGAGATGGCTAAATTAATTAAGGGTAAAATGCAAAAATGGTCCCTAAAGTATCACGAAATCGTAAAAATGGGACCGAGACATAAAGGCACGCAAAAAAATCACTAACTTTACGCAAATGTGCAAAAAAGCCACCGAGAGCCATTTTTTCGTTAGTTTCCTCGTTAAGTGCCATGTCACTGAGGGTAGTATCGTCATTTCATGGCTTTAAGGATTAATATGTCCACGTGTCGATTCAGGGACTAAATTTGCAATTTGAGTTTGATCTTTTATTTCACTTCACCACCACCACCCTCTACCAACACCACCACCACCACCCTCTACCACCACACAACCAACACCACCCCCCTCTACCCCACCACCACCACCACCCTCTACCACCACACAACCAACACCACCACCCTCTGCACTACCACCAGTAATTAAAGGTAAATTGTTGTTTCGGGAGTCGGGCATTCTTCATGTAATTATGGCCTATAATGAATGCATTACATTTTGCCTAAATGTACTTCGTAGGGAATGTTTTAGAAATTTCCCATGTTCTCATGCATTGTATTTTATCTGTTTTATACTATAAATGGAAGGTGATAATTTGGGGCCTTCTTGGCACATTGACTATATGAAATTATGGCTTGATCTAATTACCTGTTTCGTACAAGCAAATTCGTTTACATTACAACATAGATTATTGCATATCATGTAAATGACATCGATTTGAGCAGCATATATAATTATCACACGAATCATGTTGCCTCTTGTAGACAGGTGCAAGATGATTGGTTGGCAACTCTTGCAGCTCGGAGTCTAAACGTTATAAGTGACATCAGAAGTTTTTCAAGGTTTTCCAATGTTGCAAATCAGCTGTGGCTTCACTACATTTAGCCATTTTTCAGAACAAAAGTGAGTGGTGACACTCTACTACAGCGGTTTATCATGTATGAGTGTTGTTTTATGCTGACTAGTTTATTAAGAGTAGAATCCCAGCGAGTTCTGTTGTAAACTTTCTATGTGCTAGGATATAGCAAATTGGTTCTCAATTACTTTATTACTTTAGTATGTATATTATATATTAAGTTTAAATGTCACTAGAACAAAATTGGGATTTCGTCACACATGTTGTTTTTCGAACGGCCACACAATAACTTTTCTATGGACTAAATGTACCAGAAATAAATAAACAGCCACACTTGATCTGACTTGTGTGACAATTTCAGAATTAACATCTGAGGCCAAAGCCACACATTGAATATTTTCGTGACTAGAGGTATCTGTTTTAATTATTTAGTCAGTTATAATTTGGAGGTGAGCGGATACAAATAAGTTTGAAACATTGTCACAGAATATATATACATATGTGAACAATATAATGTCAACAATTGGAACAGTGTGAAAAAATCCATATATGGTCACATGAAGTTAATTATGTGTGGCTAAAATCATATACTCAAGTTTGTCACATTTTTAAATGTGACTGCTAGTTTTTGTTTGAAATTAGCCACATATGATTTGAAATGTGACAACTGAAAAGTAAGTTTGAAGCATTATCACATAGGAATTTAAAAGTAACAAATATATGGTTCACACATTTGACTATAAAGCAAAATTGATCATATATAACATTTGGTCACACTGTTAAGTGTAGTGAATATATTTGTACTTTTAAATTCTATATCGTGACTAATGCTTCAAACTTACTGTTTCAGTTGTCACACATTTCAAATTCATATGTGGCTAAATTTTCAACCAAAAACTAGCAGTCACATTTAATAATGTGTGACAAACTTGAAGTATATGATTTAGCACCATACATAATTATTCATGTGACATATAGGATTTTTGGTCACACTGTTCAACTTGTGTGACATATATTTGTCACATATGTATATATATTCTGTGACTAATGTTTCAAACTTATTTGTATCCCGTCACTACGTCCCATAATATTAATACTGACTATAATAATTAAAACAGATACCTCTATCACGAAATATTCATATTGTGTGGCCTGTGGCTCAGATGTAATTCTGAAATGGGTCAACAAGTCAGATCAGTGTGGCGTTTATTTTATTCGGACATTTAAGTCACATAGAAAAGCTTATGTTGGCGTTCGAAAAAAAACATGTGTGACGGAAATCCCAATTTTGTTCTAGTGACATTTAAACTTAATATATAATATACATACTAAAGTAATAAAATTGAGAACAATTTGCTATATCCTAGACATAGAAAGTTTACAACAGAACTCGCTGGGATTCTACTCTTAATAAACTAGTCAGCAATAAAACACTTCATAAACATGATATACCGTCGAAGTAAGGTGCACCACTCACTTTTGTTCTGACAAATGGCTAATATGTAGTGAAGCCACAGCTCGAATTGCAACATGAAAACCTTGAACAAACTTCTGATGTCCAGTTCATAACGTTTAGATCTCCGACGGCAGAGATGCGCGAACCAATCACTCTTGCACTGTCTTACAAGAGTCAACATGATTCGGTGTGATAGATTATATATGCTGCTCAAATCGATGTCATTATAATGATATGCAATAATGATGCTTGTATTGTAATCGAATTTGCTTGGTACGAAACGGTAATTAGACAAGCATATTTCCATATATCAATGTGCCAAGAAGGCCCCAAATATACACTTCACATTTATAGTATAAAACAGATAAAAGGTCAATGCGATGAGACCATGGGATATTCTAAAACACTTACCTACGGAAAGTACATTTAGGCAAAATGTAATGCATTCATTATAGGCCATAATTACATTGAAGGATATGCGCCGACCTCCCAGACACAACAATTCGGTAATTACTGGTGGTAGTGCATGGCGAGGGTGGTGGTGTGGTTGTGTGGTGGTAGAGGTGGTGGTGGTGGTGGGGTGAGGTGGTTGTGGTTGTTGGATATGTGGGTGGTATGAGGGTGGTGGTGGTGGTGTGTGTTATGAGGGTTTGTGTGTGGGTGGTGAAGTGAAAGTAAAATGAGTCAAATCTCAAATTGCAATTTAGTCTCTGAAAGTCGACACGGTGGATCATATTAATCCTTAAAGCCCATGAAATGACGAATACTTACCCTCAGTTGACATGGCACTTAACGACGGAAACTAACGAAAAAATGGCTTCGGTGGCTTTTTGCACATTGCGAAATGTTAGTGATTTTTTGCTGCCTTTATGTCCGGTCCCATTTTTTACGATTTCGGATACTTTAGGGACATGCATTTAGCCTAATTAATTTGCCATTCTCTTTTGCTCTTTCTCATGGTTCCAGGTCTCAACTACATCAACATGTGTTGGGATTTTATTAGTATTTTTGTTGCCTTTCCTTGTTAAATCTGAGAACCAATATTTGAAAGGCATATATCCCGAGTTCTAATAGTTCTACATAATATCTATTGGTAAGATAAGTTTTAGTCGTGATAGCCCTCTAACATAGTACATAAGATGCAATCTCTAATATCATGTGTAAATCTTATTTGCATGTACCTCTTGACATGTCTGAATGTGATTTCGGCAGGAATGGTTGTGGCACGCTTTTTTAAAATACTACTCCACCGTCAAATATTATATAGTTTCACATTTTTTTTCGGGTTGTCTTAAATTCATTGTTCACTTCCAAAATAGAAAGGGATATAGATCAAGTTTATCATATTAACCTAACTGAGCGTAGTATTACAACTTACAAGAAGTTATAAATTAATGGTTAAGGGTAAAATCGTCTTTTCGCAAAATTAAGAAATGAGAAAGCTATAATATAATGTTTTTCAAACTTTGTGTTTTTGTCTGTGGAAATTCATTTATAGGACGGAGGGAGTAGAATACATGTTGATGGTTGGTGACATGTTTTACCCATATAAGAAGGGTTTTTCTAACTTGTGCCAGGAGGCAAGTAACACAATAAAATACATAAAACAGACATAGAAGTACACTTGTCTGTACTCTTTATGAAATTTCTATGGTACCTTTTTCGCAGGCCCCGTGTACTTATGGTGTGCTTAATGGTGCCTTAGGCACAAAGTTAGAAAAACCCCATATAAGAATTAAAAGATAACCCGTTTAGAGAGAAGCAAATATACTGAGAAATAAAAACAACTTACAACATATTAAAAAGAGAATAAGATTTCTGCATATTGTGTAGAGAGAATATAAGAGAATTAGGATTGCATAGGATGGCATATCAAGAATAATAAAAGATTAAATGGATTTTAATTAACAACAAGCGCAACTTAATAGGGCTAGGTTTTATTTTAGGTTACACTTTAGGTCCATATATCCCACTCAACTAATGAGTAATTTGAAAATATTTTTTAGAAATCTTAATCCAAATTTAATCCACTTTAAAACAAATAAAGGTTTTAAACTTTGATTTCAAGCCCATAAGTAACAACCATCAAACAAACACACCATTATCTTTTTCTATAACACATGTATACATAATAACACTAAAAAAATAAATAATAATATTGCATACCCAAATCAATACATAACTCAAATTTAATAAAGTTACATCCCGGTTTATTAAAAGCAGCTTATGAAATTAGTATGAAAAAATAAAGCGCAATTCAAGTATATAACCTTTATTCTTGCAATCTTCATTCTCTTATCCATTTTTATCTTCTCCTTAAGTACTAAACTCACTTCTTCCCTATTCTCAAACAATTTACAAAATCCAACATGTACTAAAAGTCGAATCACAAAAGTGCATGTTTAAACCAAACTATTACCAAACTAGACCAATAAATCATACCTCATATTACCAATACAAACTAAATTCTTCATTTTATAAAAACTAGCTCGACCTTTCCAATGTGTCAACCGTGCACACCCAAGAAACCATCTTACCACACGTGTAACACGCGCACCTNCAACACCACCACCCTCTACCCCACCACCACCACCACCCTCTACCACCACACAACCAACACCACCACCCTCTGCACTACCACCAGTAATTAAAGGTAAATTGTTGTTTCGGGAGTCGGGCATTCTTCATGTAATTATGGCCTATAATGAATGCATTACATTTTGCCTAAATGTACTTCGTAGGTAATGTTTTAGAAATTTCCCATGTTCTCATGCATTGTATTTTATCTGTTTTATACTATAAATGGAAGGTGATAATTTGGGGCCTTCTTGGCACATTGACTATATGAAATTATGGCTTGATCTAATTACCTGTTTCGTACAAGCAAATTCGTTTACATTACAACATAGATTATTGCATATCATGTAAATGACATCGATTTGAGCAGCATATATAATTATCACACGAATCATGTTGCCTCTTGTAGACAGGTGCAAGATGATTGGTTGGCAACTCTTGCAGCTCGGAGTCTAAACGTTATAAGTGACATCAGAAGTTTTTCAAGGTTTTCCAATGTTGCAAATCAGCTGTGGCTTCACTACATTTAGCCATTTTTCAGAACAAAAGTGAGTGGTGACACTCTACTACAGCGGTTTATCATGTATGAGTGTTGTTTTATGCTGACTAGTTTATTAAGAGTAGAATCCCAGCGAGTTCTGTTGTAAACTTTCTATGTGCTAGGATATAGCAAATTGGTTCTCAATTACTTTATTACTTTAGTATGTATATTATATATTAAGTTTAAATGTCACTAGAACAAAATTGGGATTTCGTCACACATGTTGTTTTTCGAACGGCCACACAGTAACTTTTTTATGTGACTAAATGTACCAGAATAAAATAAACAGCCACACTTGATCTGACTTGTGTGACCATTTCGGAATTACATCTGAGGCCACAGCCACACATTTGAATATTTTCGTGACTAGAGGTATCTGTTTTAATTATTTAGTCAGTTATAATTTGGGACGTGTGACGGATACAAATAAGTTTGAAACATTAGTCACAGAATATATATACATATGTGACAAATATATGTCACACAATTGAACAGTGTGACCAAAATCCATATATGGTCACATGAAGTAATTATGTATGTGATAAATCATATACTCAAGTTTGTCACACATTATTTAAATGTGACTGCTAGTTTTTGTTGAAAATTTAGCCACATATGAATTTGAAATGTGTGACAACTGAAAAGTAAGTTTGAAGCATTAGTCACGATATGAATTTAAAAGTAACAAATATATGTCACACACTTGAACAGTGTGACCAAATGTTATATATCGTCACACTTTTGCTTTTATAGTTCAAATGTTTTATAATATTTCTCAAATTGTGATATCTCCCTCACATATTTTCACAACTCCCGCCCACTTTTTTCCCTAAAAACAAATTTACATTTTCATTGTTCCTTTGATATCCCTCACATATTTTCACTACTCCCGCCCACTTTTTTTCCCCAAAATCAACTTTACATTTTCATTGTCCCTCCAATAGTTATCTAATAGTTATCCATGTCACATAACCCACACTTATCTCATCCTCTTTCTCTCTTCTCTGCCGCCAACCACAAACCATCATTGGTTTTCCTTTGCTAGCCACCTCTCACCACAAGTCAATTTCATCTTTATCAACCACAGACCCTCACGATTAGCCAGTTCCACTCCCGATTTCAGGTCCACATTTCCATGAATCAGGTACTTTAATTTGTTATATGTTCAATTTAATCATATTTGTGGTGTTCATGAGTCAATTTCATGTTTGGTTGACTTTTGAAATTAAGGTTCATGAGACCCGAATCTGTATATCAGTATATGTGTGTGCTTGTAGCTAAATGGGGATTTAAGGTTCATATAGGTTTGATGGAAGCTAATACATGTTATACTTTTAATTATGTGAAATAAATTAAGCGATGGTTTTTATCTTAAGAACTAATTATAGTGAATGGGTTCTTTGTAGGTTGTTGTAGATACGGTATGTGAGAGTTGTTCAGGCTGCTATTCAGATTGGTATGATGGTTGAGATTGAGGTACTGGTAAATTGGAGACAAAATCTACATTTAGAGACACGATGTCTAACCAGAAACTACTCAGATTTGAGGCTTTCTTTTTCTTTATCATAATTTTTCTTTGTGGTTTGCTAGGTTTAACTGTAAGAGCACCTTATGGAGCTGTGGGTCACGGTGGGCATTATCATTCACAATCTCCTAAAGCCTTTTTTTGCTATGTTCTCGGCATAAAGGTATCGAGTCATTCATAAATTTTATTTGTCCAACCCATTCAGAATCTCATGGTTATCTCTTACATTAATCTCTTCTAGGTGGTAATACCTCGAAGTCCAAAGGAAGCAAAAGGACTATTGCTAGCCAGCATTCGTGATCCAAATCCTGTTGTGTTTTTCGAACCAAAGGTAATTACTTTCTCTACTTGAGTACAAGATCTTGTATGAGTTAACTACCTAAAAAGTCAAAGAGACCCATGTCCCGTTGGGTTGATCTGAAAACATTTTTTTGTTCATTTGTCATATTTTCAAAATAAGTACTTTCTATTACACTAAAAAAATTACAAGACACGCTGAATATTTATAGGGTAAAACTGTCATTCTTTTATAATAGAAGATGCATTATTTATACTTTTTATTCTTCCGTTTTTCATTTTTGCAGTGGGCGCGAGCTGTTCCTTGCTGATGCTAGTTTGTTTGTGGATGATGCTGAGGCATACGAGAAGTACCACAGAGAAGAGGAGCCGGATAATAGCAATCAGAAGGTAGTCCATAATGTCCTATTTGATATTTTTGAAAATTATAGACTCGTAGTCATCTATTACTGATCCAGAACATGACCTTATATATATATATATATATATATNCTCAGATTTGAGGCTTTCTTTTTCTTTATCATAATTTTTCTTTGTGGTTTGCTAGGTTTAACTGTAAGAGCACCTTATGGAGCTGTGGGTCACGGTGGGCATTATCATTCACAATCTCCTAAAGCCTTTTTTTGCTATGTTCTCGGCATAAAGGTATCGAGTCATTCATAAATTTTATTTGTCCAACCCATTCAGAATCTCATGGTTATCTCTTACATTAATCTCTTCTAGATGGTAATACCTCGAAGTCCAAAGGAAGCAAAAGGACTATTGCTAGCCAGCATTCGTGATCCAAATCCTGTTGTGTTTTTCGAACCAAAGGTAATTACTTTCTCTACTTGAGTACAAGATCTTGTATGAGTTAACTACCTAGAAAGTCAAAGAGACCCATGTCCCGTTGGGTTGATCTGAAAACATTTTTTTGTTCATTTGTCATATTTTCAAAATAAGTACTTTCTATTACACTAAAAAAATTACAAGACACGCTGAATATTTATAGGGTAAAACTGTCATTCTTTTATAATAGAAGATGCATTATTTATACTTTTTATTCTTCCGTTTTTCATTTTTGCAGTGGGCGCGAGCTGTTCCTTGCTGATGCTAGTTTGTTTGTGGATGATGCTGAGGCATACGAGAAGTACCACAGAGAAGAGGAGCCGGATAATAGCAATCAGAAGGTAGTCCATAATGTCCTATTTGATATTTTTGAAAATTATAGACTCGTAGTCATCTATTACTGATCCAGAACATGACCTTATATATATATATATATATATATATATATATATATATATATATATATATATATATATATATATATATATATATATATATATATATATATATATATATATATATATATATATATATATATATATATATGCTTTGTCACTTTACATACTATAGTACACAAAAGTAGTTGTCCTTGCATAAAAATGTAATACATCACATGCATTTAGAGATTATGCTTGATTGTAATTTCACAGATCTGAATATTTTAATGTTACGCCAGTACATTAGGATTCTTTACTAAAAAATATGAAAATATTGCCTTGTTGCTAGAAAAAATATGATTCTGAATATTTCAATCGTTGATTGTAGATGCAAGTTCCTAATGAATGATAAAGTGGTTATGTCATTTTGGGTGGTTTTGTGTGTGTCACTGTATTTATTTCTAGACTAGAGTATTGCACGTATGAGTTAGCACATGGATGGTAACTTGGTAAAGGTTTGTTGATGCTTTCTGGTGTCCTTTGAGATTGAAAAATGGTTGTATATGCGTTACTCGATGAACAACCTGTGGCAATGTTTCAGCAATAATAAGAAGTTTAAAGCAGCCCATATTTGTGTTAGTTACAGTAGGCATATTGACAGATAATAGCTTAAGAACAAACAAACTATAACCCGCTGTTAAATTGTTCTCTATTATATGATTGAAGCCAACTGGGTAGATCATGATTTCTATTGAGCTTTTATAAGTCCAGCACCATGCATAACTAAGATGTAATCTATTTCACATAGATGAACTTGTAAGCAAAGAAAGGATCAGGTGAGGTGTTGAAACAGCCATCATGAGTTAGGTTGTTGCATTAAAGCTTACCTTTATTATCCTCTTACTCATCTTTTTCATTGTCTTGCTGCAAGAAAACATGGAATGAGATGTTACTAGAGGTAGCAATTTTCAGCCCATTTGCTTATGAGTTATGAATGGGTCATTTCAGGCTATTTGTTGTGAACAGTTTTAGTCATATATGCTTCAGTCTCTTCATCAATAACTAGTATTGCTTATGAGTTACAATTTTCAGCCCATTTGCTTGAAATAGTGTCATAAAACCCTTTATTTCCACTGATTAAAGAAGGTGGATGCACATGCAGGTTCAGATGACATAATGCAATCAATCTTGTTTTAGATGCTTTCAAACTTTATGATTTAAGACGCACTGGCTTCATCGAACGTGAAGAGGTAACTTGTTTACTTTGTTGTTTTCAGGGAAAAAAAAAAAAAAAAAAACTACAGTTACTTTCATGAATCAGGGATGCCACGAGCAGAATTTTAAGAAAAAAAAAACAAGATGGTTACTTCCCATTCTGCAAATAACTTCAGTTACTTTCATGAATCAGAGAAAATATAAAAAGGTTGGACGAAGAACATGAAGCCCTCGTTGAAACTGCTAGTGTATTAGTTACAACTGTTAGTACTGCTAGTGTATTAGTTACAACTGTTAGTTATAAGTTAGTATTGTTGGNTTCCCATTCTGCAAATAACTTCAGTTACTTTCATGAATCAGAGAAAATATAAAAAGGTTGGACGAAGAACATGAAGCCCTCGTTGAAACTGCTAGTGTATTAGTTACAACTGTTAGTACTGCTAGTGTATTAGTTACAACTGTTAGTTATAAGTTAGTATTGTTGGTTCATATAGTTAGTACTGCTTATATGATATGTATTAGTGGTTTAGTTATATACATTCCAGTTTTATTGTATTTGAATTTGTTTTGATATATATTGATTTTTAAATGTGACTAAAAGATGTATACAGTCACACTTATTAACACGTTTGGTCACTGTTTGCTTAATTCGTTGTGTGACTAAATATTACAAAAGGCCACAAAAAAAAAAAAAAAAAAATCATGTAGCAATTGGATGATCAATAGTCATACAAAATATACATTTCTTCACTTTAAATAATATATGGTCATATTTATTAACATTGTTTTGCCACTTTATGCTTAATTGTATGTGACTAAATACCCAAAACAAATATGCTTTGTGTGACTAAATATTACAAAAGGCCAAACAAACATAAAATTCAAGTGGCCATTGGATGAACAATAGTCACAAAAAATACACATTTCTTCACTTTAAACAACATATGGTCACACTTATTCACACTTTTGGCCACTTTTTTTTTTAATTGTATGTGACTA
Source organism: Artemisia annua (assembly GCA_014162995.1). Lineage (NCBI taxonomy): Eukaryota > Viridiplantae > Streptophyta > Magnoliopsida > Asterales > Asteraceae > Artemisia > Artemisia annua. The sequence goes on along the minus strand of LBNU01002027.1, from coordinate 3,631 downwards.
ACTCAAAAAAAAAAAACAATACCTGTTGTGTGACTAAATCATCACAAACGTCACATTTATTATATATTCATGTGGCCACAGGACGGGAAATTGTCACACATAATACACATTTACTTGAATAAATCATCTCAAATGTCACATATATTATATATTTATGTGGCCAAAGGACGAACAATAGTTACTCTCAAAAAACATTCGTGTGACTATAACGTGTTTTCGGTCACTAATAATGACTAATCCAACAAAACGGGTGCCTAATTTGTCACACATATTCGGGGTTTTGGTCACTCTTTTTCGATGAAAAAGGCCACGAACTCAACAATGTGACCATATGCCACCTACGGTGGCGGGACCTTTGGTGACACACAATGAAAAAAACGTGTGTGACTATATGCACATCGTCACACATTTCTTGCGTGACCAATAGCAGTTTCTGTACCAGTGTGTATTGCAATGTATGTAAAGCAACTGTATCCGGCCTGTTCATGTGAGTTGATTCTGGTCTAAAATTTTATGTTTCTTTCATACGCCGAGGATGGCATGTACTTGCTTGGATTGATATACATACATTTTATTTGTTATTTAGTTATCGATTCATTAAGTCCTAGTTCTTTTTATAGTTTTATCATAAATCATTTGGAATATTAGATAAATGTGAGTGACAAAGTAGTCTAAAGCTATTTACAAAGTACATGATACAAAAGAAAATGAACAGATGGAATCACCACAGAGTCCCAAAATGTATCTTGCTAATGGTCTCGGGATTGATGTTATGGGAGGCGTTAACGAGGAATATTATAGGATAATGGTCAGTGAGGAACCTTGCAACCCTACATATTTGAAGAACTATGCTCAGCTTCTGCAGGTGTGTAATCAATTGTTTTTTGACCCATAGATGAGATATATAATAAGTTGAAGCAGCAGTTGTATGTCAATAATAATCTACTTGTGTGCAACAGTAGCAGATCCTAAAGATGGTGAAATTATGATGCAGTATGCAAAGTTTTTGGGAGCTTCAGCGTGACCAAGATTGAAAAAGGAGAATGTGGTAACTCGAGGTGCAAGGTTACTTCCAAACACAAATTGTACAGAATCCGGTTCAGTAAATGAAACACTAGTAGCACTTGATATGCATGCTGTATTAGGACTATAAGTATCACATTTAGCACCCTCGGTAGTCAATCAAATCAAAGCTAAATGAAAATAGTATTTTTAACCTAACTGACTGATCATTTAAATTAGTTACAGTATAAATTTTTTTAGAACATCAAATTAGTTATTAATTTGATATCATGTAAAGAATCCCTGATGACTTTGCTTTATCAGTGAAAGATATTTATACACCCATACATATACATGGCTGAACTTTTTATAAGACATGGAGTAAAACAAACTTTTAAGATCAGCATATATCTAGTGTTTGGTTTCTGACGATATTGATTTTTTGATATTAGATTACTGATCAATTAGTGGTGGTAGTGCAGAGGGTGGTGGTGTTGGTTGTGTGGTGGTAGAGGGTGGTGGTGGTGGCGGCGGTAGAGGGTGGTGGTGTTGGTAAAGGGTGGTGGTGGTGGTGAAGTGAAATAAAAGATCAAACTCAAATTGCAAATTTAGTCCCTGAATCAACACGTGGACATATTAATCCTTAAAGCAATGAAATGACGATAATGCCCTCCGTGATGTGGCACTTAACGAGAAAACTAACGGAAAATGGCTCTCGGTGGCTTTTTTGCACATTTGCGTAACGTTAGTGGCTTTTTTGCGTGCCTTTATATCTCGGTCTCATTTTTGTGATTTCGTAATACTTTAGTGACCATTTTTGCATTTTACCCATTATTTAATTAAGTATAAAATGAGGTGATTTGCACATTCAACTGTACAAACAGATAAAACATATTATAAACAATATACAACTATATAATGCGTAAAATAAAGTGCCTAATAAATATTTAAATGTGCAAATGAATTCACATAAATATTTTGTTAAATGTATCAAACTACACCACGTGTCATCACGGTAGTTTTAGGCCTATATTTATGCATTTTTATTTGGCTTGTTTATCATTTTTTTTATAAGCTGTGTGGACCTAACCTTTTTTTAACCATTGTGTGGTCCCAACCAAGCATATTTATTTATTTATGTTGTTTTTATGTTAAAAATAAATATTTTATTTATTTATTTTTTTATTTTTTTTTGAAGAAATATTTTATTTTGTTAATGAATTTAAACTAACGTATAAACTAATTGTCTAATTGTCATATGTTAAATAACGATGGGTAGGAGCCTGCCGCGTTGCGGCGGGGGTGTTTGCCATCCTTTTGACAATGTGACTATCAATACAGATTTGAGACCGAAGGTAACAGTCAAACGAAAGCAGGTGATTACATTATGGCTGCAGTTGTTTACAAAAATGGCATGCTTTAATCCTAGTGGCGGGGAACATGCAAATTGACATCCTGAAAGGTAGATGGATGTCATCAATATTACGGTACATACAAGAATTTTAACCATATAAAGTGACTTTTTTAAACAGTTTGACGATCACATTGACTTGAAGTAATTGTTCCACTTTAAGAATCATAATAAAAGGAAGGACCTGTTTTTTTATTCTCGATCAAACATACAAATTTTTAAACACTATCAAAATACAGACACACAAATGAACATTAACGAAAAGGGTAATGATATATATAAAAACTATTTATAATACCCGTGCACGCACGGGTTCAAACTATAAGTGCAATTAATAATTATATTTCAACAATATTTTTTGGTGTAAACTAATAATTTTATTTATTTTATTATTTCTAAAAACTTTATAATTATTTTTTAAACCATAAAAGGAACATTCGATTATTTCTAAAACGTTTATTATTATTTCATAAACATAAAAGGAATTACACATTGGTGGTTTTTTAGATCCTAATCAAAATTAGTTCAATATACGTGGATTCTAATAATTTTATGTGTATTTATTTTTATAACGCACCTACACACGGAGTTATTAAACATGATCGTAAAAAAAAAATATGATAAAATAAAAAATCTTTTATGGATGCTTGACTTAAATTTTTAGAGCCACATGAGCCATTGCTATATAGTACAATCTTGTATATTCCGGTATGTTTAGACTGTTGGTGTTTTGGTTATACTTATTTATAATACTTAGTTTGTATTTGAGTATATTTTATTTTGACTATAATATGTATGTTGTTGTGGTATTTGTATTGTCGTTGTGTGGCTTTTTGTGGATTAGAGATTTTCAATAATTTTTATTAAATTTTGTGTATTTAGAGGTATAGGTATTTAGAATAGTATCTCTTAATTTGTGGATTTTATGTATTTTACTAGAGTAACGCATAGGTACTATTTTATGATTTGTGGTGTTTGTTGATATTATCATGAATTAAATATTGATATTATAATGTTGGGCCAATTGGTATGAGTTTGTTTTTATGTTTAAATGACATGGCGTTTTGGGAGTGTCATTATAGTGTGTTACGGGCTGGATTAGATGAGGTTGTGTAGTGTTTATGTTAATTGTGGTTACTATGTTTTTTAGTTTGATATTTATACTACATTTTTATTCCTCGTGGTGTTTACGTTATAATTGTTTCATTATTTGTTTGA
>LBNU01002023.1:84242-98539 GCA_014162995.1 Artemisia annua | reverse complement strand
ACTAATTGTAGGTGGAAAGTGTGGATCCGTGCATGTCCCAAAAGGCCTATTTATACAACTCTACCTAGGTGAAAGATAACTTGCCTCATTCAATGTTGAGAATATGGAAGGGAAGTAGTTTTGGTGGTGTCTTAATGCCAGGCTTCTGTAATGAGACTTTACAAATACTTGCACTCGTTTTTTTTTTTGTGTGTCTTAAAGCATGCCACATCAATGAGGCTTCTTGCATATTCATGTAACTTTAAAAGCTCTTAAAAGCTTTCAAAAGAAGCTCAAAATACTTGAACTTTGTGAGCTTAATCATCATAATAGAGTTTCTTAGCTTGTGACATTAATGCTCACATTCAATAGGGGGAACTCATTCTTTATATATATATATATATATATAGATATAGATATTCATGTAACTTTAAAAGCTCTTAAAAGCTTTCAAAAGAAGCTCAAAATACTTGAACTTTGTGAGCTTAATCATCATAATAGAGTTTCTTAGCTTGTGACATTAATGCTCACATTCAATAGGGGGAACTCATTCTTTATATATACTAGGCAACCAGACCCGTGCGTTGCACACGGACTGTATCTAAGTGTTCATAACGTAATGTTCACTAATTTTCGTCATGTATTCATTGCGGGATCATGTCATTTTATTATTTGAATGCACTTGCAAACATGAATAGTCATGAAAGCCCGTGCGATATACATGGGCTGTATAGAAGTTTTCAAAGTCTAATATCCGTCATTTATTTTCGTCATTTTATATTTAGGACGTATTTTTGTCATTATATATATAAGTTTTCATGGTAGCATACATTTTGTAAGCATGATACGTATTTAAAATAGTTTATTGACATGTAATCTTTTAAGATGTATTTTTTTACGTAATATTTTTTGTCTATTTATTTTGGTATTGACTCTATCGTTTTTTATTTGAACTAACTAATATTAATACATCGGGCTAAGTTATAACTATTTCTTATGATAGTCAACAATTCCCGTGCGATGCACATGGGTTGTATAGAAGTTTTCATAGATTTAAAATACGTGCGATGCACATGGGCTGTATAGAAGTTTTTATAGCGTAATATTCGGCATTTATTTTTGTCATTTTATATTTAAGTTTTCATGGTGTCACACATTTGCTAAGCTTTATACGTATTTAAAATACTTTATTGAGTTGCACATGGGCTGTATATAAGTTTTTATAGCGTAATCTTCGGCAATTATTTTCGTCATTATATATCTAAGTTGTGATGGTATCACATTTCTAGGCATGACACACATTTAAAATAGTTTATTGACATTAAAAGAGTATATGTGAAGAGATTTTTTTCAAGAAGTTATATTGAAAAGAGTCTCTTCACATGTAATTTTTTAATATGTATAAGTTACATAAATTATTTTAAATATGAAGCGATGACATTAATGTTGGAGACCTTTTATATTCATCCCCGTGCGATGCACACAGGTTTGGACTGCCTCAGGACCCATGCGATGCACACAGGTTGGATCTAATTGTTTTTTTCGTAATGTTCGGGACTAATTTTTGGTTCATGTTTGAAACTCTCATTTTTTGTGAAAGACGGACTTCGTTGTTCAATAAATTACATTATTAAAAGAGAACTATAAAACAAATTTCCTTTTTAACAAAACTATAAAAACATAAAACATTAAAGTAATTAGTATATTCAAGAGTATAAATTATAATTTGTATAATAAATTATAATTTGTATAATAAATTATAATTCGTATAGTAAAATATTGCATGTTTAATTTATAACGTACTATTAATATGAATGCTAAGTATTCATCTATATTGACACCGGCGGCCGTGGCGTTGTTCTTGTTGTTCTCTTTGCTGTTGTTGTTCATTGACATTTTGCATATTTTGTTCTTGGTACAATTTTTGTGACTTCTCCATCTATTTCTTTAATGTGAAGAGGTTTTTTGCAAAATGTTATATTTAAATGAGGCTTTTCATATGTAATATTTTAATGTGAGTAAGTTACATAAATTATTATTTTTAAGTAATGCATTATTACAACATTTTTCCATAAACTATAATATCGAATTTGGAGCATTCATTAGTAACTCACTCTAAGTATTTACAGTATGACGACATGAATCACATGATCTCAAACTCAAATGAATAATGCTTACCTCGTGATAGGTGTAGGATAACATTTGAAATACAATTTTCTTCTCCTTTATAAACTTCTTTGATTTAAAAGGTTCTCATTGTTAAGACGATAGTGTGAAGATATTTTTATTATATTTTTATTATATACTACCATTTTCAATGTGTAACATCGACATAATTTTCACAATTATATCAAATATCAAGTCACGCAATATTCCACGACGTTTAATTAAGAAAGTGACATTAACACACCGCAAGAAAAAAAACTACATTAAGAGCAAAAATATTAAAATGCACCAACAAAGTGTAGTAATAATTATTGACTAAAAATTGAATGCTCGTCACATTATTTTCAATAAACTTACTTGCTAACGAATCAATAGTATTAGCCCGTTCATCGGTATTACATGAAGTAAAATATTGCATGTTTAATTTGTAACGTACTATTAATATGAATGCTAAGTATTCATCCCACCGGTGGCCGTGACGTTGTTCTTGTTGTTGTTGTTGTTGTTTTTGTTGTCGTTGTTGTTCATTGGCCTTTTGCATGTTTTGTTCTTGATACAATTTTTGTAACTTCTCGATCTCTTTCTTTAATGCTTCTTGACGTGCTACAAAAAACAATTAGATATAGTTGATCGTTAGTAACTTAAATACAGTTAATCAAAGTAAAAATGTTTGTGCATGTTCCACTTAATTGATAAAACAACGATGTGTAGGATCTCTTAAACCATTAGAGAAGATGATGTTACTACCAAACCTCCTAAGCACCATCTTTATGTCCTATATTGTTACACACACAAAACACACGTGAAATTTACATAAAATAATATAAATCAATATGATTAATAAGTAAGACGATATGATGCTTACTTTACCACCATTATAAGTTGTAGCCCAATGTGCACACGGTGTGGAGGAAGTTGTGGTTTATTGTGTGTGATTTTTGACACATTATATAGTTGATAAAATATTTGTAACTCATGGACGGTAAGGTAAAAAGACTAACCACTAATTGGTGTGTTTAATTTATGCATTCATGACATTTTTGGTTTGTATTCTTTGAGGTTTAGAGATGCTTGAAACATGTTGTACCGTACAAACTTTTGTGCACGATTTCTCATGCAAAACATATTGTACCGTACAAACTACATTTGTTGAAATCATACTTGAAGGGTATATTTGGAATAATCAACACATGAAACATTTATTAAGGGCATTTTGCATTTATAAGACAACCTAAGTTTATATAATACATAAGATATAGATTAATACATAATGAAAACTCATGCATACTTATTAGTTGTACTTATATCATAATTTTCACGGGTAAATTCTTATATATCCATATAGTAAACAAAAATTTTAAAATAAATTTGATTTATGTGTAAACCCATGTGATCAAAGAACCTTTAGCCCAATAACATTATAAGGAGACACGCTTAAGAATCCAATACAAGGTCGATGCCGCGGTTATATTTACAATTTCTGCTAACTATTTTTCTTACTTTCGCACATGTTGATGCTCTAACTTTTTAAATATACATAAGATTTTATGTTTTTAAACGATAATACTATATAAGAAAAACCCCGTGCGTGCACGGGTATTATAACTAGTTACTAATAACCATTTGTCACTTCCCAAAATTTCTCAATTACGAATAGAATTCATTAATCACATTTGTTGATATAAGATCATTTGAGAACCAAACTTTTTTTACATATCAAGGGACTAATCTCCATCATCCATCTTCCCTTCATCTTTATTTGATCTAATGGATGAAATTAATCCCAACAATTTAAAAAACCCACTTTCATTTTTTTTCCAAATATTAATATCTTTCAAACCGTTAATCGTTAAACAAAAAAAAAATATACTGTTACGACGAGTATTTAATTATCTTTCTATAGATAGGCACTTTGATATATTTTCGACAAAATTTTTTTTTTCGTTTTTTTCACGTTTTTTTCGTGGCCAAAAAAATCACATATGATATTACATATCAATGTGATATTACACTAATATCATATGTGATATTACATATCACACGTGATATTATACTAATATCACATGTGGTATTACATATCACATGTCATATATCACATGTGATATGTGTAATATCATATATGATTTTTTCGGCCACGAAAAAAAAACGAAAAAAACGATTTTTTTTTGTCGAAAGTATATCAGAGTGCTCGTCTATAGAAAGATAATTAAATGCTCGTTGCGATAGTGTAATTATTTCCGTTAACGATTAACGGTTTAAGAGATATTTAAATTATAAAAAATGTGAACGGTTTAAGAGATATTTAAATTATAAAAAATGGGTGAAATATTAAATGCTTTTAATCTCAACCATTGATTTATTTTTAAATAGATGGTGAGAATGAGTCCCTTAGTATGTGAGTAATGTTTGGTTTTTTAAATAACTCGACTCTTTGTTATATGAACATAAAATACAGAGTTGGTTGGAAAATATGTTTTACTATGAATTTAAACATAAAATATATTCTCTAAACTAAATTTTTGGGAATAAGTTGTTAACAACGATTCTCGTAGTATTAGCAAAACCCAAAAAATAAATGCCAATTGAGATTTGTTTATTTTTAAAACATATTATTGATGTATTTTTTACAAGTGAAATATAAGCGTTGTTGGGTGATGAACTGATGATAACATAATGTGAGGCTTACTGTGATACCTTTGTTTTGGGAATTGATTTGCACACTCATATTTTTTATCGTGACATTCCAACGTATGCATTACATACTTGTACAATACTTATAGTATGCTTTAATTGATTGTACAGTTGAGTGTCTCAATCACCTCCTCTATGTTTTGTATGATGAAATTCTCTCTCAAATAAAGTTAACATGCCCAATCATATTCATATCATACCCGCACCCTAGGAAAAACTCAAGAGTAGGGAAGCTACTTTTATGAAGACTTCTGACAAGTAAATGTGTGCGAATGAAGGATGTGTTCAAATATATGTGGATGTGCGATTGTGTAAAAGTTTGCATGAAAAGAAAAACTATGTAAGCATATGACACATAGCAAGCATATAACGCATACAAGAATATAACGCATACTAAACATACAAGGCGAACGACATATACCAAAAAACTTAGAGAAACAGAGACATATAAGCATACACCGCATTCAGATATAAAACATATAAATGACTTTTTTTTCTTCCAGTAGAGGTAAACATATGTTTTCATGAAAATAAGTGATTGGTCTCAAACAGTCAACTAAAATCAACCAATGATTTGGTCAACTAAAGTCAAACTATCAAGGACACAATGCAATTATCCAAGGGAGTTTAGTGTATCCTCGGGTTGTTAAGTCCCACGAGGTGTGATATCCTGTAATAGAACGAATCTGTGATTAGGTGAATATTGAACAGAAAAGGGTTATGTATGATTACACTAATGAAATATAAGTGATAATAGCTAAACAAGCTATATCAAAAAGTACGTGAAATCAGATTATCCAAAAACGTTTAAAACCTAAAATGCGTACGTTTAATTAAAGTTTACGTAAACGTACAAAATAAAACGTGAATTCTGTCAAATATAAATCCCACGGATGTGAAAATTATATTTTTGGAATTCTAATAATAAAAGAAAATTATTGGAAAATTAAAATTATTCTTTAGACTATTTAATTATTTATTATTAATTAATAACTATTTTTAACTATTTAATAATACACTAAATTACAAGAAAATATGAAAATGACTTGGAAAAATGAAATTTAAACTTAGAAAAATCTAAAATACCCTAAAACTTATTTTAGAACTGATTTTATATTTTTCACACTTTTTATCTCTTTATTATTAATTAATTACTATTTAATATTTATTTAAAATGCACTAAATTATAAGAAATTAAGAAATAAACCTAGAAAAATGAAATTAAGACTTAGAAAAATCTGAAATAACCTAAAACTTATTTTAAAACTAAAATTATATTTTTAAAACTTTAATTAATTACCTTTTTAATTACTTTTTAACTAATTTAAATTCTAATAAATACTAAATGACCAAAGAAAAATCTGAAACTTTTTCTAAAAATATATTATAAGTGCAGAAACTTAAGAAAAATATAAAAATAGCAAGTGCTTAATGAAAAAGCTTAAAAATAAGCTAAAAAGCTAAAGCTTCTTAAATAGAAGCTATCACTTCTATTAAAAATGATGTTTTTGTTGTTTTTCTTTTTTTTATAACTATTTATATATTGGAAGTATGGAAGTTTAATAAAGATGAAAATTTACAAACCTAAAAATAAGCAGATTAGAGCTCGAGGGCTTATTCAGTGAACTTTTGGGCTCACAGTAAAAGCTCAAAATAAGCTTGAAATAAGCTTAATACTAGAAACCAAAGATAAAATAGATGTGTATAAGACTGGTATGAGCTAAATGGTACCAAGATTTTAACTAATAAGCTTGAATTAAGCTAATAAGCAAATCAAGGTACTGCTTGTGCCAAACAACCTTGCAGTGAACTAGTTGGGCTGAATAAGCTTATGAAATAAGCTTGAAAAGCCAATTTAAGCACTGGAGTAGCAAGTTGGGCTGGAAAGGTTTCCAAAAAGCCAAAGCTCAACCTGTTGGGACCACTGGATAGCTTATGAGAGGCTTATGAAAAAGCCTCAATCACACTGTATGCTCAGTATACACAAGGAAATGGGATAATCAAAAAGCCTCTTGTAGGCTTATCAAATAAGCTAAGAAGTGCAAAATAAGCACTGGAACTTTGAGTATGATGGATGGGCTTCTCAAAAATCCAAAACACACAAGCTAGGTCCAAGTGGTGAGCTTATTGTGAGCTTATGAAAAAGCCTCGCCTACACTGATGACTCAGTGTAGGGAGTGGTTTTGGGCAAACATGAAAAGTAAAATAAGCACTGAGAATAAGCAATATATGGAAAATAAAAAGCAAGAACAACAAGTATGCCAGAAGGGCTACACAAAACAAGAAATCATACAAGCTAAAGCTAACAAATGAAGCTTGTGCAAGCTTATGAAAGTGACTATAAAACTGTGCACGGGGTTTTTTTTTGAAAAAGTGCTTAAAAGAAACAAGCAAATAAGCAGTTTAAGTAAGTAAAAAAAATAAATAAAAATATAATATTGAAGATGAGCAACCAAAGATTATTATCCCATAAGCACAAAAGCTAAAACCTAATATTAAGATCAGTAGAAATTCTACTAGTTAATTTAAAAAAACTTTCTATGAGTTTGACTTTTTAAGTGATTTAGCTAGGTTGACTTTTATGAGATTCTATAGATTCCTACTTACTAATTATGTTATATTAAGCTGTAATGAGATTATATTAAGCATTAACAACAACTGATGAAATGATTTGAATGACCTTGATCACCAAATTCCTAACATTGAATCATTAAGAGAGATTAAACTATGATTTTTACTTTCTTGTTAAAAACCACTGAGTTTTATGACCAAATTGAGTTATCTAGACCTAATGTGACTTACGTAAACAATAAACAACAACTGGAAAAGCTTTGGACTCAGTGAACACTAATGATCCAAACACACCCTTAGATATCACAGTCTTGTGATTTTCAAAGGAAATAATTGTTTAAGACTGTAAAACTGAATCCAATGGTTCTAATATGATATATTCAACTGGTTTAAGCACAAAAACATCAATAGTAACAACATATAACCATTAATCTCTATTATGCTAATTTAACTGTGAAAATGAGATACAAAGCAACTTATGAAAGCTGATTAACAAGTAGGCTATTTTAATCAATATCTTAACTAACACATACCATATAAACACAGAGAAGCAAGGATAAGCAGTATATAAGCACTAGTACAGTAGAATGCCAAATTTGAGAAATATGCTTACAACTGATCCAGGATTAAACACAGAGAACCAAGGACAAATAACATTCCTATATGCTTCCCAAGAAGCTACTAACCCAGGGCAATCCATAATACACCCTGCTCCAGCTTCTTCTTCATCTTCACCATGATTTTTTATTTTTTAACCTATTTTATGTATTGTTTTTGTATTTTTACTAAATATGATTAGAAGTCCTCTAGGTGATATCAAAGCTTCAAAAAGCTTATAAGTGAGTACAAATGAGCTTATATTACCACTGGTTATTACCTTTTAACAACATAAAGCTAGAATTGAAGTTTTGGATTAGAAATTTCATAAACTGAGAATGATATTGAAACTTGAAATTGCTTATTAGAAAAGGTTAAGATTACACTGAGAACACTAAATTTATCACTTGAAAGCTAAGACATACACTGGAACTATGAAAAGTACTTAAGTCGACATAAAATAAAAAGATTACACTAGATATCTTGTTACATTGCTCAAAAGCTATATTATATAGATAATTCTAACTCTGTCAACCTCTCTGAATGCTTCCCACCTCTTTTCAACCCTTGGATCCTTCGAATTCATCATAACCACACACTTGTAATTTTTGGTGCCAAAAAGTCTTTTGAACAGTAAGGGTGGTTTGGAAGCAATTAAAGGATTTTGGGATGTTATGTGAGGTGGAGGGGACATATAGAAGAGTAGGGATGGATCTGGGGTGACGTGTAAAGCAAAACAGGGGTGGTTTTGTATTTGCAGTGTGTAGGAGAAAAAGGGGTGGAGGGTTTGATGGTGGGGATGCATTAAATGCATAATGATGGTGTATGTTTGGAGGGGGTGAGGTGGTGAGACAGGTGGAAGGGATGAGGTGGTGGAAACCACCCTGGTTTTGGTTTGCAGGTGAGGGTGAGGGAGATGAACAGTGTATCTGGTTTGGGAGGTCAAACGGGGTCAAACCCCGTTTTATAACTAAGGGTGTTTGTGTTGGGCTTATGGACTCGGCCCGGACAAAAGGGGGTGTTGGGTTTGTTATTTTGGGTTTTTTGGGTAAATAATAACTTGGTCCGTTTGGTTTGTAAGGTTTATAAGCCCAAGGACCAAAGTTGTAATTTTGAATATTTGAGGGGCAGAAACTGTAAATTCCCAAAAGTTAACAAAAGGGTCTAATTTTCCAATTGTAAATATTACAAGGGTTATTTATGACATTTTCCAACTTTTTATACCCGAGGACTAATTTTGCCAATTTTGAAACTTGAGGGGTAAAAATTGCCAGTTGTAGAAAACTTTCATCCAGGGACTAAAAGTGAACAAGTTTGATTTCCCATGGACTAATGTTGACTTTTCATCCAATTTAAACCTTCAGGGACTAGTTATACCAAAGTATGAAACTTCAAGGGCCTATTATGCCATTTTTCAAACTTCAGGGATCAAAGTTGTCATTTTGCAAACTTGAACTTTAAAGGACTAATTTTGACAACTTGTGAATCCCCAAGGACCTTTGATGATAATTTTCCATGTTTTGAATAACCCAGGGACTAGTTTTGACAACTTTTGAAAGTTCTGGGACTGAAACTGCCAATTATGCAAACTTGACTGTTTTTTATCAGTTTTCAATCCTTTTGTATCTGAAACACATAAAAACACATTCCGGGGATATTTTATGTATTTTAAGACATTTCTGTGTGTTTTCAAATGTTTTTGCAGTCTAAATGTGATAGAAATGATGAGTATTTACACACTCATCAATCCCCCACACTAAACTATTGCTAGTCCCTAGCAATCTTTTTTGAAACTTTTAATGGAATTAAGTCTCTTTACCTAAAGCCATTACTTCTGGAGTAGCCAATGTTTTAGTTCAAGAACCACGGTACATTAATAACCATATGATTTTTAGCAAATCATCAGCTGTCAACGGATTTGATTTGTCTTTACCAAAAGCCGTTTGCTTTTGGACTAGCCAACTCTTAGATAAAATACAGTTATTATCTTGGTGAGCTGATTACCAATTATGGTTTTCCACTGCCTTTACCACAAGCCATAAACTTGTGGGCTAGCCAACTCTTCACTTATCAAAGATATGGTGAGTCGAATACCATACAATTTTTGGCAAATTGTCAGCCATAAACGGATTTGAGATATCTTTACCTAGAGCCGTTTGCTCCAGGATTTGCCAATCCTTATGTGGGTTAGACATGGTGGACTGATTACCATTTGTTGTGTTTAGTGCAAGCACTTCTACTAAAAAAAATTTGGTCAAAACGGGGGAAATAGGGTACTAAAAGGTATATATNATAACATTACTAGCTAAGTGTGGTAACACAACAATTATTTTCTTTTTTATATTTACAATTTTCTCATTCATTCATTTTTCATTTTTTTTTGGTCATATATTTACATGGTAACAACAGCAGGGGCAACTCCCCCACACTTGGGTGGTAGAAAAGAGAAAGAAGACAGAAATATGGGTGAAAACCCATATGGAGCTAACGTTTTTGTTCACCGAGTCACTAGCTTGACTCGATCCCCGCATTCATTGGTTCATGGGGAATGTTTGTAGATCCGGGACAACCATAGGTGGTATGTCCTCTCCAAAATAGTGCTTTAACCAATGGCCATTCACATTGAAATTTGGACCGTCATTTTGAGATAACTCAACGGTTCCATATGGATAAACTTTTGCAATAGTGAATGGACCAGTCCAACGGGATTTGAGTTTTCCCGAGAAGATCTTCAATCTTGAATTGAAAAGAAGGACTCGATCACCAACGTTGAAAACGCGGTTCTTGATTTTAGAGTCATGAATCCTCTTTGTCTTTTCTTTGTATATTAAAGAGTTCTCGTATGCTTGATCACGTAGTTCATTTAGTTCATTCATTTGAACTTTACGGTGATCACCCGCAGTTTGTAGGTCAAAGTTTGCATGCTTCAAGGCCCAATAGGCTTTGTGCTCAAGTTCGATCAGAAGATGACATGCCTTTCCGTACACAAGCTTGTAAGGCGTACACCCAATGGGTGTTTTGTAAGCTATACGGAAGACCCATAGTGCGTTATCCAATTTATCCGAACAGGATGCACGATTTTCTCCTACGGTCCTTTCCAGTATTCTTTTAATACCACGATTTGAAACTTCTACTTGTCCACTTGTTTGTGGGTGATACGCAGTAGAAAGACGGTGAGTTACACAATACTTTTTCATGACTTTATCAAATTTGTCATTGCAGAAATGCGTACCACGATCACTGATTATAGCACGTGGAGTTCCAAAATGGGCAAACATAGCTTTCAGGAATTTCACAACAACTCGGGCATCGTTGGTGGGTAAAGCTTTCGCTTTAACCCATTTTGACAAATAGTCAACAGCCACGAGAATGTATTTATTTCCTCGAGATGATGGAAATGGCCCCATAAAGTCAATGCCCCATACGTCAAAGATTTCACAAACTTGAATTGCATTTTGTGGCATTTCATTTCGTTGTGAAATATTCCCGTGATGCTGACAAGAGTCACAGGTTTTGATGAGATCATGGGCATCCTTATAGATTGTGGGCCAATAAAACACGAAATCAAACACCTTTTTGGCGGTGTAGTTGGGACTATGATGTCCCCAGTAGGTCCAGCATGGCAAGCCTTGAGAATATCAACGGCTTCCTGACCATATACACACCGCCGGATGACCTGATCCGCACAGATTTTGAACAAGTAGGGGTCGTCCCAGAAGTAATGTTTAACATCCTTAAAAAATTTATTCTTCCGTTGGGTCGACATCCCTTTCACTATGAAGTTACCGCATGGTAATTTGCAAAATCGGCAAACCATGGGGTAGTAGAATCTCCACGAAAAGCAACCGCATTTAGTGTCTCGAGAGGAAATGTTTCATTTATTTCCTTTTTCTCGTAAACATCTTGGTGTGGGTTCTCTAATCGGGACAGATGATCAGCAGCTAGGTTCTCAGCTCCTTTTTTATCACGTATAATGATATCAAATTCTTGTAGGAGGAGAACCCAACGGAGCAATCTCGGCTTTGCATCTTGTTTTGCAAAGAGATATTTTAGAGCCGAGTGATCCGTATACACTACGCATTTAGTCAATATCAAGTAAGGCCGAAACTTCTCAAATGCATACACCACGGCTAATAATTCTTTTTCCGTTGTGGTGTAATGAGTTTGAGCTTCAGTCATAGTTTTGCTTGCGTAGTGGATAGGCTGAAAGTGTTTAGTTTTTCGTTGCCCCAGGACTGTACCGATAGCAAAATCACTTGCATCGCACATGAGTTCAAAGGGAAAATCCCAGTCGGGGGCAACTAGAATGGGTGCTTCAGTAAGCTTTTTCTTTAAGGTTTCAAAAGCTTCAATGCACTCTGGTGAGAAGATAAAAGGAGCATCCTTTTCAAGAAGATGGGTCATGGGCCGGGAGATTTTAGAAAAATCTTGTATGAATCTACGATAGAATCCGGCATGACCTAAAAAACTCCTAATACCTTTGACGGTAGTGGGATGAGGTAATTTACCAATGACATCAACTTTAGCTCTGTCAACCTCAATACCACTCTTGGAAATCTTATGGCCGAGGACAATGCCCTCTTTGACCATAAAATGACTCTTCTCCCAATTTAGACAAAGATTGGTGTCTTTACACCTTTTCAGCATGTTTTCTAAATTGGATAGACATGTTTGGAATGAATCACCAATGACCGAAAAGTCATCCATAAAGACCTCCATTGTTTTTGAGATCATGTCGGAGAACATGGCCATCATACACCTCTGGAATGTGCCAGGAGCATTACATAAGCCAAAAGGCATACGTTTATAAGCAAAGGTTCCGTAGGGGCATGTGAAGGTAGTCTTTTCTTGATCCTGTGGATCAATGGGGATTTGAAAGTAACCTGAGAAACCGTCAAGGAAACAATAGTATTCGTTTCCCGCTAATCTCTCAAGCATCTGATCCATGAAGGGTAGAGGAAAGTGGTCTTTGCGGGTGGCGTCATTTAACTTACGATAGTCAATGCAAACACGCCATCCCGTAACCAATCGAGTTGGAATCAACTCGTTTTCATCATTTGTGACAACAGTTATGCCACCTTTTTTGGAACACAATGAATTGGGCTAACCCAAGGACTATCCGAGATCGGGTAAATCAATCCTGCATCAAGAAGTTTGAGAACCTCTTGTTTGATAACATCGTGGATTTTAGGATTCACTCGTCTTTGATGTTGGACAGCCGGTTTAAAGTCATCCTCCATTAAAATCTTGTGAGTACAAAATTCAGGGTTGATACCCTTTATGTTGGAGAGTTTCCAAGCAATGGCTTGCTTGTGTGACTTTAAGACCTTTATGAGAGCAGTCTTTTCCTCATCACTTAAATCGTTAGGAATAATGAAGGGTAATTTATCATCACCCTCCAAAAATGCGTATTCAAGATGAGGTGGCAAGTCTTTGAGTTCGACCTCAGGAAATTCTTTAGTTTTATCAACTGATTTGATTTCCTCATTATGAAGTTCTACGGGAGGGAGTGGAGGAGAATTTTCCTGATTCAACAATTTCTCAAGAAGTAGAATATCTCCCTCCAGATCAATCTCATTGTTATCAATTCCCTCTGGAACTGAATCACTTTTGAGAAACGCCTCGACCTCTTCCAAAAGGAAATCACTTCCCTCAAACGGAGTGAGAGAAGGGGAAGAGTCGGAAATGATAGGTTGAGAAGATGTGGTGGGATCCTGATGAGACAAAAAATGTTACGTTTTTAGGGGTCGGTTTGAGTCCTAATTCGTATGTTTTTGGTTTGGATTTCACCCAAAGTCGTTTCTTTTCTCATTTTAGGTACTTTTGAAGGGAAAATCACAAAAGAAGCATTTTCGGGCGTTTTCGGAGTGAAAAAGTGCGGAAAACAACAAAATCTCAAAAGACCCTAAAGATCACAGAAGGTGACGCCGTCACACTCTACAAGGTGACGATGTCAGGAACAAGTGAAGTGAAGAATTGGAAAATACTCGTGACGGGCCAGAGAGTTTGTAGTGCAAAATGGTGACGCCGTCAACCAAGGCCGTCAGATCTGGAACCAGCAAACATGACCACGTCAAGGAAGGCCGTCACAAAACCCTAATCAGATAAAAAGGTTAAAAGAATGAAATCGGATACTCCCCTGATTCGTTCTTTATGCAAGTGAAGTAACATGGTTAGATCCTCCTCCAAGAAGATGAACTATCAAAGCTTCCCTTCCAGTATATGCATCATCTTCTTGTCTTAAATAACCTGTTAAAATGGAAATACTACAAGAAACCTCGCGTAAAATCGGC
>LBNU01002023.1:55782-66980 GCA_014162995.1 Artemisia annua | reverse complement strand
TGTTAGAATTTAATAACCATGACATTCATATAATTAAATAAATCAAGTAGTCACAATATGCGGAAGCGTAGGATCATATATAACATATAAAAGATTAACATAAACTTAAATAAGAACGTACCTTTTGATTCTAGCAAGAACAAGAATCAAACTTCAATAATCTTGAACAATAGGATGAACCCTAATTAGGGCAAATCGACCTTAAAACAAGTAAAATAGGCAACCGCTAAAAATCCAAAGTAGGATTTCTCTACGTTCTTGTACGCGCGTATTGTTAACGATTCAATTAGAATGCTAGTTCTTGTCACGAATAAAGCACAAAACAAATAAGTTTTCGCTTTTTAAAATAAATTGGATCCGAACCCAATTTATCTTTATGTTCTTTGCGTCAAACAAATATCACCAAACCAAACCCTTTTTGTTATTGTATTCCTACTGTACGAATAAGACAAAGGAATTGGATAAGGAATTTCATCATGCATCATGTAATATTATCATACATATAATATGATATTATGCATGTAATATTAGCATGCATCATGATATCATAGACCAGAGAATCTTGTATCGTGTATCGAGTTCCACTCCTCCGAGAATGAGACCTAGGGTGTATATAGCATTTAACCTTGTCCAGCAAGTCATTGCTAACACCTCCTTAAGTTTCAAAACTCGACACTTAACCCCTTCTTTTTTCCTTGTTCGACCATATAAATATTTCGTGACTTAATATAATTAAATCTCATACGCAACGCGTGCAATCCCATAGGCTCAAGTTCGATACTAGACATATACATATTAATATTTATCCACAAAACCAACAGTCATGATGCTTTCCCGTTACACCCACGAAAATCTCATCTCTCTCCTTGGATATTGCAACGAGGGTGGTGAGATGATTTTGGTGTATGAGCACGCTTCTAATGGTAGCCTTGATCGCCATTTGAGTTCCACTACTCTCACATGGAGTCAACGTATCAGGATATGCCATGATGCTGCAAAGGGACTATGTTACCTTCATGAGGATAAAGGTAATCATAGAGTTCTTCACAGAGATATAAAAAGTTCAAACATTCTATTGGACGAGAACTGGAAAGCTAAAGTCTCTGACATTGGACTGGCAAAAGTAGGACCCTCTAATATGTATACGTTTTTTATCGCCACAACTGTGGGTACACTTGGTTACATTGATCCAATGTATCTGCGCATGGGCTTTCTAACGAAAGAGTCTGACGTATACTCTTTCGGTGTTGTCCTTTTTGAAGTTTTATGCGGAAGACTATGTTTTGACAAAAGCAACGCTCATAGTGGGAATATAGTGCATATCTGGAAACAAAGATACGAAGAGAACAAGTTAGACGAGATTGTGTTTAAAGATAATCGTGTGCCAGCATTGGATCAGAGTTCTTTAGAAGTGTTTTCAGAGATCGCCTTTCAATGTTTGCAGGAATCACGTGAAAAGCGACCAAAGATGTCCGAGGTTGTGGAAAAACTAGAGATAGCACTCAAATCTCAGGAGCTTGCTGATTTCATACAAAAGGAGTATGAAGAGATAGTTAAGGCTGCGGTACCTCCTCTGATCTACATATCAGAGGAACTCAAAGTGCTTCTCTCCAAAGGAGTCATCCTTAATGGGGGCAAAACGGTAATTAACTACTCTGCTTGAAGTTTCTGTTTAATTATTTTATTTTTATTTTTTGAGAAATGGCAAATTTAGATTCATAAACTGTTAGCTTAATTATTCTATTGAACTTTATATGATTAATACAAAATAAATATTCTGTAGGTAACCCTACAATAGCTTTTATTCAGTTATATTATGTGCTACTGATGCATGGTTGCAGTTTTCATGAGTTTCAAGTTAATAAAAATAAGTCATTCGACCCATTATCTGTTATTATATTTGGATTCTTATATATATCTACAAACCAAAATACATACACCAGTTATAGTATTTGCTTTTGCTTTACACAGTGGCGAAGCTAGAAAATTTTCAGTGGGGGGTCGGGATCTAAAATTTTTTATTGCTTAATGTATAAAAAAATTTTCACAATTAAAATGGGGGGTCGAAACCGAATATACCGAAATTTTTCTACACGAAAACTATATACCCCCTACATCGCAAAAAAAATTTCGGGGGGTCGGCGCCCCCTCCGGCCCCTATGTAGCTGCGCCGTTGGCTTTACATCCATCTTTAACACAAAACAAAAAATTGGAAAAAGAAAATAATCTTTTTTTAAAATATTTTATCTATATTTTTTGTATTTATTTTCTACTTTTGTTATGGATAAATATAAAATGTTACCTAATAAGAAAATAATCTTTTTTTTAAATAAAATTATTACTAAATAAGGAATGAATTGATTTTTTTGAAATGTAAAATTCCCAATAGGGTTTTGCTTTATTATATAAAAGATGAGAAGGGGGAACACATTGAAAGAATTTACTAGGCTACCACTATGAACGTATGTGTTAAATACTAGGATTACATGACTTTTCGGATTGAATAAACATTTTCACCCAAGTTCGAATACCACTACTAACACTTTTCGTGTTTTATATGTCTGCCTAACATTAGTATTTTATATAGAAAAAGAATACCCTTTATTATTATTAATCATGGAGTATCAAGTTAGTAAAATTGAATAATCTAATTGTCCCGTTATTGACCAATTATAATCTTTAATTGAGATTTATGAAAAACAAAGTTCGTAGAGGAATTTTTTATGATACAACACATTTTATTATTATTTTATAAATTAAAATGACCTTAATATCAAAATCACATGTACGCCTAGGGATATAAACTCTCAAAAGCTTTAACAACCTTTGTGCCATATTATTAAATAAAATACGTTGTTTACAAACATACATATTATGAATAAATTTTAAAATTTTTCAGAAATTGAATAACATACCCTGTTTTGTAACATTCAATAGTGTTATCCGTTACAATTTATTGGGGAGACGTTTATAATTTATGCATTAAGGGTTAGAAATGGACCTCACCTTATTTTTAGCCGTCTATGCCTTTCCGAAAAAAAAAAAAAAAAAAAAAAAAAAAAAAAAAAAAAAAAAAAGGATTTGAGCTAAAAATGGGTGGTGTGTTAGTTTTTATGATAAAATTGGACCCCACCTCATTTTCTCTCTATTTCTCTTCCTTCTCACCTTATCTATATATACTTCGTAGGGTTAGGATCAAATAAAAAGATTACTTAAAATAAGAAGGAATAAGAAGAACTATAACCGCAAATCCGAGATGCACCGACCTAAATTTGATGCATCCCTACAATCTTTGATGTATTATAACGCACCATAATATGTTCTCTGACTTTTAATTAGATGCATATACATATATTAGATGCATTTTATGATTTCTCTTGTTTTTTGTTTTTCTGCACGTGCCGAAATCATGAAAATCAATTTGCACCATCTATAAATCAAATTAACTTTCGAAACTCAAGATGTTGCGTCTATATGAATAGAAATGCATCTAACGCAAGTCGTTGCATCTCAAATGCGTGGTTTTGGTCACTTCTCACCACTTCTTATTTTAATTTACTTCTCACTAGATCCCTACTCATACTTCGTATATAATTTATAAATCATATTTTAAAATATAAAATAATAAATATTTTTCTCTTTTAAATTAAATCCAAGTCCAAATACAAATCATAATCCTAAAATTACCTACAAACTAAACGAACCCTAAGTTGGATGTTCTAAACTAATGGTCGTACTAACTATTAAAGGAATTAAATTAATACATCCATATGGTTAGAGATGGCAACGGGGCCGGGTATGCGGGGAATGGTTGATACCATCCCCATCCCCGAAGTTCAATAGCTATCCCCATCCCCGTCCCCATCCCCGTCGGGGGTCACATTTTAGTCCCCATCCCCGTCCCCAATGGGGAACGGGGATCCCCAATGGGGAATCGGGGATTTTTCCCCGCTACAAAGTTGACATATTTAATATATTTCTAATGATGCAACCATACTAATATAAAACAAATTCATTCATTAGAGTAAACTCAAACATTCGACGCAAAACATAACAAAAAGTACGATAATACTTATCGTAACTACGAAACCAAAGTATGATTACAACTCGAAACAAAAACTAAAGTATGATGATATTAACTATTGATTACAGAGCCTTGTTTCCAAAATCCAGGAAGGCTATTTTGAGAGGATATTAACTGTTAATTCACAAGAATATTATATACATATATATAAATGTATTTTTGTACAGAAAACATATTCGGGGACGAGTACGGGGCCGGGTTCGGGGATCCGAGGGTATTACGGTATTACCATACCCGCCTCCATACCCGCTTTTGAGTATCGTGGATTCCCCGTCCACATCCCCATACCCGGTCAACTCAGGGATTAACCGGTCAAATCGGGTTCGGGTATCGGATTCTCCGTCGGGTTCGGAGTTTTTTGCCATCTCTACATATGGTGTACCTATCAAAGGGAAGGCATGTAAATATGAATTGTTTTGTATTATACTCCGTAGTAAATGTGATATCTTTTAAAAATTGTGTCTACTTTGAATATTGCGATTCTTTCATTTATTTTCATTATGATTGAAATTTCTTTGCACATATCAATAGTCCGTATCTCATAAATTATGCACATGGTTAGTTTTTAAGTCCGTATGCCCACCCTAGTTATGTGAGACTCTACTTTAATTTTACAAGTATGTAAAAGTAAGGGATGATAGAAGTTTTCATGTTTAAACCCATGATCTATATCCATTTTTTATCTACAAACCAAAATGCAAATAGTATATGCTCTCCAAATCACTACATCCATATTTATATTCAGAACTACTTCCATTAATCTTATGCAAATTGTATATATACGTCAAAAAGATATATATATATATATATATATATATATATATATATATATATATATATAGGGAAGCTTTATTTTCAGAACCCTGTTAAGTGCGGGAACTGCGAGAACCCACTTATGTACTACTAATAAAGGATGGTGTACAATATATCAATGCAAAATGGTACTTTTGTAATTAAAAGAAATATCAATTCCTGGAAACATTAATGAAAAGGGTAGAAAAGGTATTTTAGTTTGTACACTACCTCATTAACTGTATGCTACAACATCGGGATTTCTTCATAAACATAGGGATTTCTTCAAATATTTTCTCTGTGATAATGATCACATATCATCAACTTGATTCTATTAACATAACTGATCCTAATTTTTTAAACATAAAAACACGCACCTATTACACCTACAAACCAAAACCCCCAAATCTCACATTAGCAGATATAATAAAGATCCTACAATTCCGTTTGATTTTCAAGGTCGAATAATAAGTACATCAATGTCAGGTATGCACATCCTTGTTCTTTATTTGTATTCTTTTTATTTATTATTATTATTTGTTTTAATTATTGATGGTTTATGGTTCGGTTGGTTTAATTGAATACATGCATGTTCAATTCTTGTTATGATTGTTTCATTGTTAGATTAAATTAAGTTAACATTTGGTTTTGATTAGATAGATCGATTGTATTTATTTATTTATTTATTTATTTATTTATTTTTTGGGTTTTGCTGATATTTTTATATAATGATTAAGGATCGATGCAAGTAAATTTTTTTGATGTTACATCAAGGTTTCAAAGTGTATATGGTAGTAACATGGGTGTTTGGATGTGCTTAAGATAAATGAATGTGGATAATGAAAATATATGTAACAGGGGTGGTTGAACCGGGCTGTTTGAATGTAACATTGGTGTTTGGATGTGATGAATCAATGGTATGTGTTATGTTACTTACATGGTTAACAAAAAAATGTAAAAAGGGGTGTTTAGATTAGTTATTTTAGTTAGTCGGTATTTGAATGAAACACGGGTGTTCTGATTTTAGTACAAGGGATATTAGATGAGTGTTGTTAATTTATGTTAATTATTTTGAAACATGGGTGTTTGGATGTGAGTATTAGATGTGCGTTATTAATTTATGTTTATTATTTACGTACATTAGGTTCTAAGAGAAAAGGGAAGGAGATCGCTGTGGGAAAAGCCTATAAAGTTGTAGAAAAGTCGATTTATGTTGATCAAGATGATGACTTTGTTGATTCTGAATGGAACAACTCAGGTATGTGGTTTATTTATTTACATATCAAAAGGTAATGAACAGGTGTGTTTGTATATTGGTAGAACAAGTAGTTAATTGGTAAGTGCATTATAAAAGGTGTGTTTGGACAATTAAATATAGTAGTTAACAAGACTTATTTGATAGGAGAAAACAAGGTTGTTTGGCAGTATGCATGGTTAACAAGAATATTAACCAATGTAATATTTAAGGGTGTTTAATTTCTGAATTTGTTAGGTAGGTAATTGGTATATTGTATGTTATTTGTGTAGTTAACAAAAGTGTAATGTATACCTTTTAGGTTTAAGAAGAAGTGGACGGAAGAAAGGAAATGTAGAAACTGAAGGCGGAAAAGATGGAACAGGAAGTTCAGGTTACAAAGGTAAGTTGTTGTGCATGTATGTGGTTGTTTGTAAATGGAATATAGCGATTGTTTGCGGAAATGTGTTTTTGCGGAAATGTTTATTGCGACTGTGTAAGAATGAACGAAATAAATCAATGAAATTATGAACTATATAGAATTTAAAAGTATTATAAATAGTAAACATAAATGCAATTATGAACTATATATTAAGAGCGTTGTTAATATGATACGTATTTGACAGATGACCATGCTAACATAGCCGTAGAGCGTGAAATAGGTGTAATCGCGAAAAGGAAAAAAGAGGATACGATTGGTAAGTTTTAATTTGATAATCAATTATAAAGAGTAATTAATATATTGTAATTTCAAGTGTTCTAATAAATTTTTATGTACTATAGGTGATGAAGTTGATGCGGTTAAAAAAATTAAAAGAAAGAAAGGCGAAACTTCAAAAGCTGTAGTGAGTAAACCGTATGTGTTCCAAACGAGAACAAGCCCGAAAATGTTATTCAATGCTCTACAAACTCTTAGGCCAGTTCAGAAAGCCTGCGTTGAACAAATGGGGTTTGGAGGTATGTTAGATATGAAGTTAGACGGAATTCCGTCTAAGATGGGGTTTTATGTGGTGGACAATTTTAATCCGGAAACGATGGAACTAAAAGTGAATAACCACTCCATTGTGATTACAAAGCAACTAATTGGAGAACTGCTAGGGATACGGAATGAAGGAAGGGACATTATGGATGCGGAAATTGAGAAAGATGAAGTGTTGATTGGTAGCTGGTTGCAACAGTTTCAAGAGGGGAAAGAAAAAAATACCGGCATACTTAAAGGGTTGATTCGAAAATCAAAGGTTGCAGACATGAACTTCAAGCTGAATTTCATTGTGCTGTTTACCTCTTTGATGGGGGGTGTGAAAGGTAAAGGAATATGTGATGAGAGTGTCCTGAAACATATAGACACGGAAACTGATTTTTCTACAATAAACTGGTGCGATTATGTTTTGCGGTGTCTAAAAACATGTAAAGAAGGATGGAACAGGGAGATGTCGAACAGCTATTTTTTAGGCCCGCTTTCATTGCTAACTGTAAGTACTACTTCTTTAGTGTTTATAAATTTAAAATGTGGTATATTGTTTGTATATTGAGTGTTATATATAATAAAAAATTTTATGAATCAGATGGCGTATGTAGATGGAACAGTGTGTGATGGGTTTAATGTACCGCGAGTTAGACCGGCAACCAGGTTTTGGACATATGAATTGTTAAAAGAAAGGGAGACAGAAGAGATTAATACTGTAGGTCTGGGTAAGGGTGAACTGCAAGGACCTTATATTGAAGAGGATGTTGATCCTATGCCTGAGGATGAAGAGGTAAATATGAGATAGTTGGTATATTTAAGTTTTATATGTTGTGCGTATATGTTAAAAAAATCGTATAATATAGTTAGTTATTTCATGTAGGGATTTACATGGAAGCTGAATAAAGTTGTGGAGATTATACGGATGCAACGCAAATGTTTTGAAAAAACATTGGATGCGGGCCTTGGAATGTTCCCAGGTAACTTGTTGATGACTGATTTGAGTCAACAATACCGTGCGGCGTTGAAGATTACAGAGTCTGTTGATGAGGTTGATGTTTCAAAGAAGAAGGATGGAAAAGATGTTACGAACGACGATCCATTTGAATCACCTGAATTTGTGATGGGGCCATCTACACAGATGGAGGTATTTAGAGCGTCTGACAAAGAATGTGCTAAATACTATGGTGAGCAAATTCAATGGGACATGGAGGTTCCAAATTTCAGTATTGGGTTAACACAGGACCCTGCGTTTGCAACACAAAAAGATGCAAACATGGGGAATGTGGAAACACCTAACCAAAATGCGGGTAATGGGAAAGAATCATTGAGTATAGCAAGTACCAGTACGTTGTCTCCAATGAAAGCAGTGCCGATTAGTAGTTGTAAACCAAAAGTGGTTCGTGAGAAACGGGTATGTTCGAAGGCGGTAACGATGGTATCCCCTTTCGTGTCAAGAGTGCTTGATATTGATAGTAGGTTTACAAATGAAGAAAAGCTAGTTGATGCGTACCTGTTAAACTCAGACGGCATTGAGTTCAAGTAAGTTGTATACATGTATTTGTGAATATTTTTGTTAATTAGTTTTACATATGATTAGTTTAAAGATATTTGTAACTATTGTGGCTACTTAATGACAGTGATGTATTATTTGAGACGGCAACTGGTGAAAAGGTTACATTCGCACAGTTAATGACATTAGTGGGGGGCGAAAATATAGATAATTGTGTTGTGGACGCCTGGAGTACATTTTTAAATTCGTTGGAGGAATATAAAGATCCAGCAAGCAATTCAAGATTCTATTTACCGACTTTTGATGTGGTAAGTTATTTAATTTACGTGTACAAAATGTTTATTTCCATACTCAAGTTGTATCTTATTAAATTAACATGTAAACAGGATAAGAATGAGTTTACTAGCGAAACAAGGGCAGGGTGCATGGTGCTCAATTATTTTGCTAATGTGGAGATGTTGGCTTCTCGTGCAGGGAAAACGCATATGTTCAACGATGTTGACATTGTAAGTAAACTATTTATCATTTGTTAGTATATGTAACGGTTGATGAGACAGTAGGTGTTAATAGGGACATGGGTGTTTATGTCTGTTGGTTATACGAACGGAAGTGTTTGCGTTTCTTAACTATTATGGTATGTGTGTTAGTAAATGAATATATTTGTGTTTTTTGTTAGACCATATGTAAAAACTTTATTTGGATAAAATTAAATGAATATATTTGGATATATACAACACTTTGGATAACCTGTTTATGTAAATTGTATAAAAAATGTAGGTTTTTATACCGGTTAGCAATGGTGATCATAAGTTCGTTGTCTGCTTTAATATAAAAAACCCGGCGGTTATGGTCTTTGATAACAAGAAAGTGTCGAATCCTACTGATAAAGAAACCATGAGAGTTGCCACAATCATGGTATGTACATTAATGATTCACTAATTATCTTACATGTTGACATTATTTGTTTATGAAATTTGACTTATTGGAACGTTAATGATTGCAGCAAAAGAAATTTGCAAACTTCATGAGGAGCAGAATTCATGAAAAAGCCTTTGCAATATTGAAAAGTGTCATAACTCGTGGGGAGTTTCATTGGCAAACTGATAGAAGGCCAACTGATTGTGGCGTATTCGTTATGCGCCACATGGAGCATTACATGGGGAACAATATACTAAGGTGGGATTGCGGAATAGAGGATGAAGGTAGGAAGCAAACAAACCAGTTGGTAAAATTGAGAAAGAAGTATGCCGCTAGATTATTGCTTTCAGATTGCAACATGAAGAAGGATAAAATTGTGGCAGATATGATGAAATTTCGAGATGCGAATGCTGATGTCAAGAAAAGGAAAGTCTCAGTTAGGGGCGTTTGAATGGAAATATATGCATGGAACACTTTAATGCATATATGTTATTAATTGTTAGAAACTTTTGTTTTCTGTTTTCTTTTTTTTTTTTTTTTTTTTAAGGTTTTTGTAAGAAACAGATATGCATGAACCATTTGAATGCATATATGTTATGACATGTTTATGGTTTTATGGTTTATTTTGTTAGAAACATATTTGAAGAATATTTTTTATGGTTTATAAAATTATGGGTTTATTTTGGCAATTTTTAACATGAATGCTTATATCTTATTCTTAGTAAGTTGTATGTTAAAAAAATACAACTGTTTTTTTAGTGATAGGGTAAAAACATACATGTTTTATAGAATGAAAACATATATGTTCTATGTGAACATGTATGTTTACTAAGTATGTGAAGTTGTATTGTTAAAACATCCAAGTGAACATACATGTTTTATCTGAACATGTCATATATTTGTAGTGATAGGGTAAAAACATACATGTTTTATAGGATGAAAACATACATGTTTAATGTTTTGGTTACTATCTTTGTTGATAGGGTAAAAACATACATGTTTTTAGTAACACATAAATTTTTTTGATAGGGTAAAAACATACAGGTTTTTATTAATACATGTTTTTGATAGGGTAAAAACATATATATTTAATGTTTTGGTTACTATCTTTTTTTGATAGGGAAAAACATACATGTTTTTTATAGGGTAAAACACATATATGTTTTAGTGATGGGGTAAAAACATACATGTTTTTAGTAATGCATAATCTGTTGGTTACTATTTTTTTGAGTTAGAAAACATACATGTCCATGAATAGTGAGTACATGTTTTCGATTGAGTAGCAAAAAATATCCAAACGGATTTGAAAATAAGTAAAAACAAAACGTCCAACTATGTAAAAAATAATAAACCGCATGAAGATAATTGTTAAATAACATAAATAAAGCTGCATTTATTTGGATTATTGGACCACATCTCACTCTTCGTCTGAATAATCATCTCCATCGTCTTCATCATCTACGGCAACGTTTTCATCTTCATAAATATCCTCATCTTCATCGGATTCCTTATCTTCATCGATGTTTTCTTCTTCAACAACTTTTTTCTTGCCCAAAATTTTTTTGCCCAATTTTTTATTGAGCGGGGGATTTGTACATCCTCGTTTATTGTGGCCTTCTTCCCCACAGTTACTACACGTACGGTGTTTGAAGGGGACTTTTCTATTAATTCTTGCCTTTGTTTTGTTTTTTCC